>VYZW01001745.1:0-54409 GCA_013401315.1 Balaeniceps rex | reverse complement strand
GAATTAACCCAGAAGCCTGCTCTGCCAGACCTCACTTGGAGCTGCTGTAAGGAAGCAGGGCAGACTTGGAAAATTTGGAGAGAGGCTGTGCCTGGGGCATTATTTTTCATCCTCATCTTGAATTCTTCTGGACATAGCATAGATAGTATGCACAGGCAGAAACTTAAAATCACAGAGCAAAGGGTAGGAGAGCTTGAGAGGTGCACAGGTTCTGGACAGCTACAGCAAATTTACTTTGAAGCTGTAAATTGTGAGGTCTAAGACACCTCCAGAAATCGCAGTACTAGCTATTAAGGGTTGTGATGGACGTGAATAGTAAAAAAAAGAACCCACAGATGAATGTTTTTTTTTCTGTTTGTCTGTGTAACTTTGTAAGTGGATGTGGCATTCAGTTCATATTGCAAGCTTTTTAGTATTAGCACTGGGAGAAATTTGACAAAGGAAAGACATGAAAGAGGAAAGGAAAAGACAATGTGAAGAAAAAAAAAACAAAAGAAATACTGACATAAAAAGTAAGAAGAAAGACAAAGTGCAGAGTATACAGAGGAGAACAGGAAAAATGTAATTATTTAAAGTGTTTAAAATCAGTCTTCCTGGTAAAAGGGCAACACAGGAATCAGTCTGGGCCTGCTGGCTCTTACACGTGTTTGGATTTTAGATAGGCAGCAATTTTCTTCCTGGCAAATATCTGGCAAGTTATTTCTGTAGGCTGAAACCCTCTCCAGTCCACAGGCCACTGGGAATGCTTACATCCTACCTAACCTTTGGTTCAAGCAGCTGGCAGTAAAACTTGAATTTGACAGACATCATGATTTTCATCCCAGAACACTGTCTATAAAAAGGGTGACTTGAAATACAGAATATATTTGCTTGGAAGTATCTTTACTGTTATTTTCTGAAAGATCTTTGGATGTCCCTTTTTCATCTCGTTTTTTGTTCTTTTCCTGCCTGATACTACTCGGGAGGGCAGTGCAGAGTTCTGTACATATTCAGGTGAGAAGGAGGAAAAAACCGTGATTCTGTCTTCAGTTCTCATGGTCTCTGCTTCTGTGTTTGAGGCCGGGAGCGTATGTTTATTTGCTCAGTCAGTTCTGAAAGAAGCTTTTCTTTGAGGGCAAAAGCTCGCCTCGCAGACTGATCTTATTTCTTTTTTTTCTGAGCCAGAGTCTGAACAATAGATTTTCTAATCCTGTTTTTAGGTTTTAGGTTTTTTAACTCTGTTTTCATATGTTCCAGCTTCAGATTTTTTTCACCTATTTTTTTGCAATGCTGGAAGTGTGAGCTACTGCCAAACATGGTCTTCTGGCCTTCGCATCTTTGCTAGAGGAGTCAGGTCCTCCTAAGCTGGGATGTTACAGCAGTAGAGGTTTAACACACCTTACGCACTGTTTCTGGTGGTGGAAAACATGCACAACTACATTTAAATGCAGTTCGCATCCAGTGCTTTACAAAGACAACTGGCCAGGAGTGGGCTGGTGGTGAAGAATGTAGAGATGCCCAGTTATTTCTAATACTGTATATATCCTAGATAATGAGAGCGTTAAGAAATAGTTGTTACTGAATTGTTGATATAGATGGCATAATGATGTATTTTGTATGATTTGGGGTCAGTAAGGTCTCATAGTTAGACAGCGTCCCATATGCCAATAAGCAAGGAAAATCAATTGCCTGGTAAACCCAGGAGGGTCTAGAAAAACTGCCAGGCTGTTAGGATATGAGAACACTACTTTCTCATCTCCAGCCACAACTGCACAGGGAACTGCTAGCTTTGGGAATCGACATTTGAAATGGCTAAAAAGTGACAGGAGACAGAAGGAGGGTTGGTGGAGTTGTCAGGAGCAGCTAGCGAAGAGCAGCTTCTACCAGGCAAAACTGTTGAGCCTGCTGGAGTTCCCAGGGAATGACAAACTGCAGGAAGACAAATGGGCATCTTAAGTGTTTTACTGGTTTATTCCTTTTCAGTTTCTCCTGTGTTCCCACCACCAATATGAAGAAATGCTATATATTTAGGTAGTCTGATCGCTGCATTTCATTATAGGTCACAGTTTCTAAAGACAAACCGTGCAGGCAGCCTCACTGTTCAGAGTTGCCACATGATGGGTTGTTCCTAAGCCACCTGGTCCAAAAGCAGGCAGTTCCCTTAAACTGCACCTGTAGAGAGGCAGAGATGTAGAGCCAGTCCACTGAAGGAGCTACGTGGGCATCGTGTAATTGTGACAAGAGCCATGTGAATTTGCATTGTATTCATAGGCCCTCCACCTTTAAATACCTGTTCTCAATCTGCTGTCGGTCGTAGGAGACCCAGTGGCCTTCAGAAAATGAACAGTCTCTGTCATATTTCTCCTGCATGTCCATTTTTGAGAAAGTATTGTCCTGGGCTAATACCAGTGCTCATTTCCCCTGTGTTGCCAAAGACAATGAAGACTGAGGCTGAGTGGCTTTGGGATGCCCTTGACCCCCAGCAGTGTCAGACAGGTTTGAAGCAGCTTGGCAAACATCTGATTCCTTCGTAAATGTAAGGCTTCATTCAGAAAACTTCACAATCCCATACCTGCCCTTGGGCACTGAATTAACTTTTCTTTAAAATTCAAAGTAACATAAAAATCGACAAAATGTTTCCCTTCCAAAACATGGTTAAGACATGAATGTTTCCTGTCAAAATCCTAAAGCACAAGTCTGAAAATTAAAGTTATATAGTCCAGTGTTGAAACTCTGAGTCTTAAGCTAGCTTTTTTTCTTACATTTTGTGGAATTCACCAGTATTATTTGAAATGCAGCTGTTCTTCATGCACAAAACCAGGAGAGCTTCTCAGAAAATATTGGAAATGGTTAATATTTTATGAGATTTGGAAATAAAATTCATCAGTGCTGTCTCCTTCAGTAATGCTTACAGCAGTTATAAACAAAAGGTTAAAAAAGCCATGAGAAAGATATTCTCACCAGGACTTTGCATCCGTGTCTAGGAACTGTTGGATATGTGGTCATATATACAGTCTGCAACCTTTATGGACACCTCAGATTTTACTGTTATCTGTAGCATTGTATATTGGATCGAATTTGAAGAGAAGGCGTTCAGGTATAGCAGTAATTCTGTAGCAGTCTCTGTTCGGTGCAGTCTGGCGAGCACCTCTAGCCGGCCAGGTTTTAATCCTTCCTCTTCCCTTCACTGTCTTGTTCTGTGAATTCAAGACGTGATACTGAAAGTAATGGAACTGTTTTGGAATAGGAAGATTGGAAAGACATGGTCCTTACAGCTAGGCTGTAAAAGAGAGAAAGACTGAATGCAAATTTGACAAAAATGTGAATTTGTTCTGAGTGGAGGCTGTGAATGTAGGAGGCGTGCAAAGAGAATAGTGGTGGATGGTCACCAGACAGCACATCTAAATGCAGATTTCAGAATGATTGCAGGACAGCAAATATCACTTCCAAAATAGCTATTATTTGTTTATTTGTGTTGGAAATGTACTTTTGACATCTTTTTTTTTCAGTTGGGAAATAAAAACAGATCAGAAAGTTATTAGATGGTAGCCAAACAAAACTAACACAGCATTCAAGTAGCACCAGCTCCTCACAAACAGACTAATAATTATTTCTGGAGAATATTCACCAAGTAACTTCAGATAAACTAGAGGAAAGGATGATCCGTTCCTGACAGATTGTGGGCAGTGTAGGTATCGTGCATGTATTTGACTCCTGGCAGATGAATTCATTCTGGCATGAGATGGAGCCTATTAGGAAATTGTCTACACAAGTCCACAGTCCATTTCCTTTAGGGTTGCTAAGCACAACAATTATTGCCCTCAGTGGTAAGACAAGCACTTAAATTAATAAATGTCCTATTAATGAGTACACTAAACATGAAAATGTCTGAACTGGAAAAATACCAACTGTGCATATTACCAACTGGGTGTGTGTTTCATGTTGGTTAAACAAACTAGGTAATAGGATAAAAGTCAAAGGTTGTAGCACACTTAATTACGAGAATTTAGTTTTGTCTTGAATCTACCTTTCTATGTCAATAAGAAATCTTTCAGAAAAGTGGTGATGATACATGAGCTTAAAAGCAGTATGATGCTGGGTGTTAGCACACTCGTATATAGGTTTATGTGTAAAAAACGCAACCCAATGACTATAATTTCTTAATCTAAAATGAAGAAGGGTAACTGACTGTAACAAAACCAGTTCCATCAAACTACAAATTCTACAAATTCTTCAAAATGGGCAAATTCTAACTATCTCATCCTGGATTTTTAATCCGACCTTGCCTTTTTCACATGAAGCATCCTTCCTCTTGATTGGAAATGCAAGTCTGCTTTCTCCAGTTTTCAAGCTTTGAGAGTTTCCTCTCCACATTTGTAAGGTGTCTGCAGCCCAGACATCCACCAGCTTCTCCTCCATGGCCTCTTGAATACGGGAGTGGTGTTGTAAAGGAGAAAAGCCATAAATTTGACTTGAAATTTTACCCTGAGTGCATCAGGTTTGCATTGCTTATGCTGTAAGATGCTTACTGTCAATTAAATTAAATGTAATCCAGCAGCAAATGTGTTAAGGCTTAGGGAGATGTGGAGGCTGCAGCGTGATACAAGTTACAGAAAGTAACAAGCCTGCTGCCAAATGCAGCTCTCGCTGTAGAGCCCTTGGAATACAGTCCTCAGGCACCCTAGTCTTCATTAAATAAACACAACTTTTTGTTATTGTGATATGTGGCTGATATTTTTATGCACAGTGTAAGACAGGGGCCTAGTGTGGATCTCTGGTGTAAGTGTGTGTGCCTGTAAGGGCAGCAAGAGAAATCAGAGACTGACGGAGTTAAAATGCTCTGGGATCAGGGTCGAGCTCAGCCGTATCAGACTGCATCAGCCCCAATTAGCTATACTTCAGACACACATTGAGCAAAAGATTTCCAAAAGCCTGCAAGTGGTTGGATGTCCTATCCCCAATTTGAAACCAGTCTTAGTTGGATACTAATTGTCCTCAGTGCCTTTGAAAGCTTCTCTGGGGTGACTAAACTGAACACTGAGGAGAGGAGTCTCGAGTACTGTGGTCATGCAAGGTATCATCAGAGGAGGAAGGAGGACAGGAGGTTTGAAGGCTTAGATGCCTCCTAGCTCTCTCGCAGCACCAGCGGGCAGAGGTGCACCAGCCTCTGCTAAGCAGTGCACTCGGCCACCACCCTCCCCCAGGCAAGCAGAGGTCCAGCCAGGCGCAGGAGATAGTTCCTGCCATACAAGTCTTTGACGTTTGGAGTTCTAGGCTTAACTAAAACATTGCAAGCCTGAAACATGTTAACAGCTCTACAAATCCTGCAATATTAAATATATCCAGAGTTAAAATAACATGCCATCAAAAAAATTGCCTTGTTTTTCAGTGTGATTCTTTGGGTGAGCAGCACCATCCTCCAAGTAATGTACTTACTGTGTCTTTCCTTTAAAAAATAAGAGAGCATAAACCTTGCAGAAAAGAAAGAGTATAAGTGCCCAGCAACAAAGACTTTTTAATAAATATCCTTTTAATTCTTATGAATGTCCCATTGATTACAAGATATAGCCAGCAGAGGAGTCTGATTGTCATGCCTTGCACAGCCATTTACCTCTAGGAAAAGTAGGTTAAATTTGGATGTAAAATGCTGATTTAGTAGTTTCCTGCTTACATAGCAGAGGCTCAGATGATCCTGGAAGCTAAGCTCAGAGCAGAAGCCAGCCAGGGTCATCCGGGTTCTGTTCCTCACTGATGTTACTTGGTCATCTGAATCTGAGGAAGTTGCTTACATTCTGTGGCTGCATTTTACCCACAGTGAGCCTGAAGTTTCTTCACAGAGGCAGTGTAAAATGAATTAATGCTTTACAATATGCTTGGAAATCCTCAGATAAAAGGCACTGCAACATTGCAAAATATTTCATGGACAGAACCATCCGAGGTGAGATCAGCCTCTTTTTATGTAACTTCTTCCAAAGACCAGAAACTAAGTGGACTCCGAGATGAAACAGTGCAGTGAAACAAGATGGACCCACAGTTCCCAACATGCCTATGATCTGTAACATCAGAGGAAGCTGAATGGATCAGATAATTCTACTAAGAAGGCCTGGAAATAACCATGAAAGCCATTTTTTTTTTCATTTGACCAAGCCAAGCTTTTGTGGTCTTAGCACTGAGCACATGAATATACTCTCCAGAAGGATCACTTTGAAAGGAGCCTAATGATTTTTTTTATAAAGCTCATCCCCAAGACTGACAGGGAAGAGGCATAGGAAATGCAGACCACCCCTGAGCTTCATTAGACTGCAGATCACCAGATGAGACCTGTGCAAACTAGCGGTCCGGATCTGACCCACCAAGACAGCTCACCTCTTAAAAATGTGTAAGAGCTGTCCAGATGGCGCAAGTAAGGTGGTGTTTTCCCACAGTTTGCTAAACAGTCTCTGGGGGCTGCTTTTCAATAGCAAGTGTTTATATAATTAACAAATACTTTGGAATGTTTGTGGAGTATTGATGGCTGCCCGGTCTTGTTTGCAAAGTACACTCATTTTAATTTGACCAAATCTTAAGAAATGTTGAGTATTTGCATCTTTGCTGACGCATCTCATAGCTGAACCTGGTAAATGTGCCAAGTATTTTCATATCCACAGAAGAAATCACTAGGGTGCTGAGCTCGCTGTGCTCAGCATCTTGTGAAACATGATTCTTTGCTTATAGCCATATAATCTTTTTTACATATTTCATATTCATTCATTAGAATCTGTTCTCTCCTGGATCCACTTGCATGATCTTGTTAATTAATGCCAGTTAGACTTTCGCATATCTACAGAAGAGTAAATCTACCATACACTGTTGGTATGTCATGACTGGGGCTCTTAAAATTATTCGTGGGGAAAAAAAAACACACCATAAAAAGTTGCTACGTATGAGCAGCATCCAGTTGTGAAACACGACTTTTTATCTAACTTATGTGTAGGTATGAAGGTATTTTGTTTCATGCCTCAAAAAGAAGTTGGTAAGCTGTGTTAATAAAGCTGTAGAGCATGCTACTGCAAGTATTGGAATATTATTGATAAATCAATGGTGTATCCTCATCTTGAATGCTGCGTCTAATTTTGGTCTACCTCTTAGAAAGGACACAGCAGGAAGAGAGAGGCTGTGGAAAGGATGGCAGAAATTACTAAAGGCACGGGTGAAAATCGACCCAGAATGGTGACTAGACTTGAAGGAGAATAAAGAAGGGATATAATACGGGCAAATAAAAAAATGGTTTGGAGAGTATAAATCATCCTTTCCCGTAAGACAGTAAGAAGGGAACGAAGCAGACCAAGAGAACCCAGGAGCCCTTTTCGGGCGGTGCAGTAGCCCAGCCCCAGCAGAATCCGCCGGGGCCGGGAGCCCGGCCCGCTCCGGGAAGCCCCGGCACAGCAGCGGGGAGCAGGAGCGGTGTCCGCAGCCGCATTACGGTCCGGGCTCCCCTGCCTGCTCTGCCGGAGCGGTGCCCGGGAAGGCGCCCGCGGCCCCGGAGCAGGCACGCCGTGGACCGGCGCTCCGAGGCCGGACCGCGGGGTAGTCGCCGCCCNCGAGCGGCAGCGGGCGGGCGAGCGAGCCCCAGCCCCCGCCGCCGCCCGGTGCTGCGGCAGAGGGCGGCGGGGCGGGAGCCGTACCGGGGGAGCACCGCCGAGGAGGGCTCCGGCGGCGCCAGGATGTAGGCGCGGGGCGGCGGGGAGCTGCCGCCGGCGACGGGCTCGCCATGAAGAAGCATTCGGCCAGGGTGGCCCCCCTCAGCGCCTGCAACAGCCCCGTCCTCACCCTCACCAAAGTGGAAGGTAAATGACGACGCTGGGAGCGCGACGGGGGTACCGACACGGGGGTATCCTGGGGAGACCGGCTACCGCCACGGGGGGTGCTCCGGGGCGACCGGGTACCGCCGCGGGGGATGCTCCAGCGAGACTGGGTACCACCACAGGGGATGCTCCGGGCCGACCGGCTGCGGTGCCGCGGCGATGACCGGCGGCGGGGTCATCGACTCCCGCCTCCCGCCCACGGGTCGCGCAGCCCCGCGCCGCCGGGCATCGCCGGCGCCCACTCCCGCACCGCTCTGCTCCGGCTCTTTCCTCCCCCACGCTCCAGAGGCAGAGCTCTTCTCCTGGAGCTCCCCTCGGGGCCCAGGAGCGATCTCCAAGCCCCTGGGCAAGTACCTGCCAGGCAAGACCCCCAGCAGGAGGAAGGGAAGATGCTGGACAGATTTGGCCCCCGCTGGGAGGGACACAGCCCTCTGTCCCAACCATCTGTCCTCACCTCTGGTTGCCAATCCAGCTGCATGGTAGTGGTGGGGTTGGGGCTTTGTGGCCAGGAGGGACCTTAGGAGCCCAACAGCAGTAGGGGATTGGCAAACCTTCAGGGACCATGGGGACCTTTGGAGACTTTCAGGGGCCACGGCTTGGGACCTTAAAAAGGGTAGTGATGTGCTCAGGAAGGTCTCCTAGCAGGCTCTGAAACTCTGGGCATAGCTGGTGGGGATGTCTGGGGTGAGGAGCTGCAAACTTGGGTAGAAACCTGTAGGCCATGTCCTCAAGAGGCAGGGCAGGTGAGATGGAGGGGGTGATGCGGAGGCAGGAGGAACAGAAAGAGGGTGCAGGTCGGGAAGAGGAGCCCATCTGAGGGGTGGATACAGAGCTCAGTTCCTGAAGGAAGTGCATAGAGGAAGCCACTGATTTGGGGATGTGGTAGTTGGTTGAGAGAATGGGGTTGGTGAGAGGAAAAAGGTTGGCTGAGAGGAATGGAGAGAGGAGAGGCAGAAAGGGACAAGCAAGATGAGACAAAGAGGAAGAGCAACTCAAAAAAGGGAATGACTGAACAGTAAGAGGTGAAATATGAATGTGAGACTCCATAGAAAGCTCATGAAGAAGGAAAAAAGTAATACCGAAAAACTGAGGAACAGAGAAAGGAAAAGAAAAAATGGCAGCAATAGCTCTGTCGAGGAGAAAGTGCAGAAATGCCCAAGAGGGGGAAAGGAACTAAAATCAGCAAGTAAAAATAGAAAATCAGGAGTACCTGGAGATTGTTATTTCAATTCATGGAGAGTACAGCTGTTGCATTCCCCCAACATAAGAAACGCCTGCTGTAGAGATAGCAAAAGGGAGCTCAGTTTTCTGACCAAAGGAAGAGCAGGCCTGATCTTCATTACACTATAATTAGAATTTAAAAAAGCCCTCAGAGTTAGCCCTGTGCATAGTAGAGTGTTTCTCTCAAGGTTCGCGTTGGAGGCTTCTCTGGGCAGGGAGCACGTCTCCCTTTCATTTGGTGCACTGCACATGCTTTATGAATCATAAATAATAATAACCCACCAGGTTCCGTCTTTGAAATGTGGGTCATCTCATTCTTCTTCTACCAGTTCAAATACAGTTTATTACCTACCTTATATAGAAAAAGAAGCAGTGCAATCTTTCCCTGTGCTGTAAAATTGAATCCTTTCAAGCATTTCCATGTCCACTCTGCATACCAGCTCTCGGATACCCTACTGCCGCCCACCAGGGACTTTGTTGACCTAGTTGGACTTCTTTACTTAAGATTCTTTTTTCCTTTATCATAAATGGCAAAATCTAAATTGCTTCGATGCTGTATGATAGGGCCCATAGGTTCTACAGAGGCAGGTAAGATTTTCCTTTGCTGTTTGCTTCCTTTTAAAGAAACAGACTGGCTTTGTTTGAGAGCTTCTCTTTCCAAATCAATTGACAACATTTCCTTTCAGACTAATATTGACTAATTTTGCCAGTTGGTGGTTAGAGCCATATGAAAAAGCCAAGATGTAGTTATAGGCAAAAATAAAGTGAGGCAGTGGGCATACTGTGGACTGCTTGCTTCCCTTGGACTGGCTGCCATACCTCTGGCAAAGATTTGCCTTCCTGAAGTTCTCTGGTAGCCCAAGTGCCTTGCAAAGGCATAGCCAATGCTGCAAGAGCAAGACAGCAAAAACTTTCCTCTGCTTCGTAGTTATGATTATTTTCTTCCCTATCAACCACCATCAAAGCATTTCAAGGATCTTTGGCAGAACCGCTAGGGATATGTTTCACTCTAGGATAGTTAGCCAAGAGGAGCCTTTCATTGATATGCATTGCTGTAAAGCCTTCCAGCATTCCCTCTATTTTCTTGTCGGTGCAGTAGCTTCATTGCTTTAAAAGGGAGATAAGGACTTTGTGCGCCTTCAGAAGCGTGACTGCCATTTCGAATTATTTCAGAGATTGAATCATCAGTATGCACTGAGCCTGCTGTACCAGCACTTTTCAAGACAACTGTATCTACATGCATCACTCAGGCAGGCAGTAACCATACCATGTGTTTTCTGTGCCTGGTACCATTGCACACACTCCATGTGTTGAGAAATGTAGGCTCAGTGCCTGCTTTGTGCTTGTCCTCTCTCTTGTTGTTTTTCTCACCAGCTTCCATCCATACCACAGTGGCCAGTCCTCTCAGACCAGCCAGTTGGCTGGGTTCACCTTATTTGTACCTGAAAGCACAGTGTACTTTGAGGACTGACTTCCCTTCCGTGGGAAGGTAAATATTTCCATCCCCGTTCTGCATCTTGGGATCTTCAAGATATAGGTGACATCAACTTTCATGAGGAGCTGCAGGACAATTACCTTGCCAGAGAAAACCCATCCTCCACTTAATTAGCCCCTACTTAGAGCTACTTATTCCCAGGCTTCCAGCACCAAAGAAATGGTATTGCAGCCTCCCCACATGGCCCGTTTCCTCTGCACTGTTCTGTCGGGAAGAGTGACTGGTGATATTCAAAGTTGCTTATAGTGCAACTATAAGCAGATACCTCTCTGCTTTCATTTATTACATGTAAATATCTAAACTGAGTTGCTGTGGAACCAGGTTCTGCCACATGCTCAGCTGGAGTAACCTTGTCTGCATCACTGGAGTTGCAGTTACAAGTGCAAATGAGAAATGAATTTGGCCTTTAATATATTGCATGCCTGCAGGGAATTCATCACAAGCGTATCAGCACTGTAATCACTTTAATAATAAATCTTTTTCACTTCTTTAGCAAGCACAAACTGAAGATCCCAAGCACAGCAAAAACTTTCATGAGTCGCAGTCTGCTTCCTTAAGACATGCAATTCTTATTATCCTCATTTTGCAGATGGGGCAGCTGAGAAACTGCAGAATGAAGCAACTTGTCTAAAAACAAGCAGCGCATCTTTTCACAGAGCAGGCGAGAAGAGACTTACAATAGATATGAATAGATCCCCAAACTTCCCACACGTTGTGTTCTGGCCACGGGATGGCACTGCCACAAATGGATGAGAGAGAGGTGTGAGAGAACTTCTTTTACTGAAGTCAATGACTTCAGGTTCCTACTAAAACTTCCTTTTTGGGAAATAAGCTGAAATGCTGCATAAATATATCTCTGGATAAATACCGTGTAACTATTAGCAGTGTTCTGCTGGTAGCACCTAAAGGTTTTGGTAGTCAGGCAGCACTTCTTTGTACTTTGACTGAGACCCTGTGAAAATTTCACCCAGGAATTAGCATTTGTAGAAGCAAGAATCGTGCCCACTGGTCTTTTTAATGTGAGAACTGTGCATTATAGAAATATGCAGTGCTCGTGCGTTCTAGAAAACAGAAGCAGCTGGAGAGCAGCAGAGGCCAGTGGTTCGGTGGCTCAGCCAGGGCTGTGGGTTTGTGTGTGCTTCCCCACTGAAGTGACCTTCATGAGGAATGTGTGCTGGCTTCTGCAGGGAGTAATTTGCAAAATGTTTGCTTTTGATCAGCCTGTCTTCCTGCACAGAAGACAGTCTTAGATGTGAACATTCACGATCAGGGCAGAGACCATCAAACCCACCTTGTGCTTGCTCCGTAGTTGCGGTAGCAGCTTTCGCTCGCGCCTGACCAGAGCTGGAATGGAGTGAATGATCTAGGGGTGAATGTAATGGTAACAAGTTTGCGTGCAGCTACTGGAATGAATGGGGGTGTAAATTTGCTGTGTGTCTCCGTGGTACCTTGCCAACATGCACTCTGTTATTACAGGGTAAAGTCAATGTGACTTACTCCCCTGATGGAAATGCGGTACCCTCTTCCATGTCTACTGTGTGTACTGAGTGTTAAGTGCACATAGGCAGTAATTACACTCTGGCTTTGCCCCAGGGCAACTTTTGCCCAATTTTCCTATTCCTTGCAGTATTTTCAGTTAATGCAACAGGATATTTGAGCAGATATCCACGATCTTGTTCCAAAGGCGTGAGGAGTTTCTTGTTGCATAACACCTGGCTCCCTTCCCAAATGGCACTGTGCTTTCTTAGGCTTTAAACAGCCTCAAAATGAGCCGCTCTTAGCTGTGCTAGGCTTACTCACCGGGGATTCCCACCAGCTCATCTTTGATTGTGTCCCACTGGTTATATCATATACCATCTCGCCTGTGCAAACTCATAAGCTATAGGTTTGGAGGTGACTCATTACTTCTGCACTGTATGTCCCCTCCCCAAATGATACAAAAATAAAATGAGACCATTTTGATGTTACTAAACTAATGCCAGAGCAGGAGCTTTAATGCATCATGAAGCAGAAAGAGAAGTTATTAAAGATTTATCCAAGCTTCCTTACTTTAGTGGCTGAAATGAGCCAATATGTACACACTATGGACAAACAATAGTTTCATTTACAGTGACAGAAGTTAAGAATAACAGCACCCATTGGATCATCTTCTCAGACCTTCTGTAGATCACAGGCCATTACATTTCAGCCACTTATCCCTAAATGAAGCAAGGTACATTTTCTAGTCATCTTGAATCAATTTAGGCATTTGCTCTCAAAAAATAAGCAGATTACTAATCCATCTATTTAATTATAGATTTCTCCCATGAGAAATTGGAATAAGAACTAGTAAAAAATAAATATTAAGTCACCAGAATGCGTCATTCATTGTCTCCTATTTTCATTTTATAATTCTTGTAAAAGAATAGATCATCATAGATCATAGACTATTTCAGTTGGAAGGGACCTACAATGATCATCTAGTCCAGCTGCCTGACCACTTCAGGGCTGACCAAAAGTTAAAGCATGTTATTAAGGGCATTGTCCAAATGCCTCTTAAACACTGACAGGCTTGAGGTATCAACCACCTCTCTAGGAAGCCTGTTCCAGTGTTTGACCACCCTCTTGGTAAAGAAATGCTTCCTAATGTCCAGTCTAAACCTTCCCTGGCACAGCTTTGAACCATTCCCATGCATCCTATCACTGGATACCAGGGAGAAGAGTTCAGCACCTCCCTCTCCACGTCCCCTCCTCAGGAACCTTTAGAGAGCAATGAGGTCTCCCCTCAGCCTCCTCCTCTCCAAACTGGACAAGCCCAAAGTCCTTAGATGCTCCTCACAGGACATTCCTTCCAGCCCTTTCACCAGCTGTGTCGCCCTCCTCTGGATGCATTCAAGGACCTTCACATCCTTCTGAAATTGTGGGCCCCAGAACTGCACGCGATTTTCAAGGTGAGGCTGCATCAACGCTGAATATAGCAGGACAATCACCTCTTTTGACCGGCTGTTTATGCTGTGTTTGATGCACCCCAGGATGCAGTTTGCCCTCTGGGCTGCCAGAAATTTTGTCCCTCTTTCCTAATGTCTGACAACTGTAGACAGTAGGATTTGTAGCATAGAAGCAGTTCAGTACAAGAGTCAGAGTTCAGAAAAGACTAGTCATTCCACATAAGTCTATGATAGCTCAATATGTATTCCCCAGCAATTTCCCAGTTATAAGCCTCATATATAGCATTATTTATGTTGTAGCTTTCCTAACACATTATGCTCAGCACAGCACATTCACTTATATACAAAGTGGCTCCCTCCACTCGGCTGGAGTACCATCACCAACCTTTAGTCCACAGCCCAGTTAATCTTTGTTGATTATAAACCATGAGATGCCACTGCAGACCTGGATAGCATCCTGCGGAAGCAGGAATTTGGCCAATAAAAGAGTAGATTTACTTTGTAATCTTCACTGAGTTTTGCTGACGGCCACTGCAGCATAAGATCAAAGGCAACAGGAAACAAGGTGTTTTTAGCAGTGCAGAGATGGCTTGCTTTTAGGCAGAGCTGCCCACCAAATGTGTTGGCACCATGTATTGGAGAAGCCAGGTACCACCTCCGATGTTAACTGCCCAGTTCCAGGAACTTAGATCCACTCTACCTGGACATAATGCAGGGGTACCTAGCCTGCAAATTTTGGGAGTCCTATGCAAGGCATGAATTTCGCCATGGGATCTAGCACCCTTTGGTGGTACAAGAGTTATATGCTGACTCTTCTTGAAATAACAGGTATACATTTTACTCAGTATCACTGTTTCTGGCCCAAAACCTCCTCAAATAAAAAAAAACCCAACAAACCAACATGAGCCCCGTAAGCCTTGTAATTCAGTCACGGAGAGTACAGAAGTGAGGAAGGATGATCTGTAAACGCCTGTTCCACAATCACCTCAAATTCCCTACTGCAAGTCTCAGCAAGGATAGTACTGTATTTATGGCTGAAAAAGGCATGAGTCTGTCTTCTGTAGCTGATTGAGACAAGTGAGGAATAGCAGGCTGCAAAAGCCTTTCTCACTGAAAAGAGGAAGAGGCAAGTATCAGAGAGAAAATAGAAACTAGAATTTTTGCATGTAATCTATTTTTGCTTGGAGTTATACTGAGTGCCTTGGTACCAACATGGGCCTAGCCAAACCTAGCTTTGTTACCAAAGGAGACCCAGCTTTTGCTCAGCTTGCTGGTGAGAGATGAGGAGGCATCCTCTTCTTTCTTCTGCTAGATCCTTGAGCAGCAAATCATGTGGGCACTTCTCTGGATATATGTACGTTATTCCAACCACTGTGAGCACGCCCAAGTCCATGCCAAGTCCACTCTATTATCTGGTTATTGGTTGACAGAGAACAGATGCTCCAACTATCTTGTTCTGAACTTAGGACCTAAAAAAGCATTGTGTTTGAGGTTCAATAGCAGGTTAGCCCTTTAGCTTCTAAGAGAACAATCAGCTGGAGTTAGAGTTCAGTATGCAAGAAACCAATGGGCTATAGCAAAACCTTCTGTCTAAAACCGTGTTTACTTGACAGCCAAGCAGCTCTGAATTTTGGAAAGCTCCATAAGGGAGAAAGAACATTGTCTTGGTTTTGATAAAATGCAGCCAGCATAGCCTCCACAGTTAGCATGAATTCACTTACCTCTTAATATTATGTACTGATATAAATGTGCTATTTATATTAGTATAAGTAGTTGAATTCCCTTGGAGATAAAACTATTACTCAAGAAAGACATGTGGCACTCAAATGCCTGGCTAATTAATACAGTAGTTGCCTGCACAGAATCCAGTTTGTTCTTTTTACCAGAACAGACAATCATCTCTCAAACCTTTGTTCAGGGTGAAATTTACACAGACTCTGATTAAAATTTGCCCAGAATATAGTTTTGGCCATAGCTTACTTTTGTTCTAATGGAAGTTCTGCTTCCACAGGGATGCTGGTCTCCTCAAAGTCAATGGCAAAACTCCCAGTGACCTCGCTAGGTAGCTCACTGTAAGCTTCAGTCCAATTTTATTCAAGAAAGGGATGCAGGGTAACAAGGAAAAAAAATCTTTTTCCATACTATCCAGAATATGTATCTCATAATCAGGTTTATTCTTTACGTGCTTTTATGGCTGTTACTTTCCAGTACCACAATGCTGATACTGTAATAAGCACCCAGTATCTTCCATTTTCACTGTGGTGAAAAGTGAAAGTCACGCATTCTGATTAATAATAAAAAAGACAGTATTTAGGGGAACTCCCCACCCCACAATATGGAATATCATATTTTAATGAGGCCCATTCGAGTGCAGCACTTTTAATAGAATTTCTAAGCAGTTGCCTCTGAAGATAAATTAAATGGATTAAAGTCCAAATTGCTGCAGTATGGAGTTGACAGTTTTTCAGCTCTCTCTGTATCAATAACAGGAATTAGAATATATATATGGCAGGAAGCCTTGCTGGAGTATTTGACAGAGGAAGAAAGAAGGAGAATTTAGTGTATCTTCAACAAATATGTGCAGATTATTTAATTCTAACTCTTAGTAAGTTTAGGTATAATATTTAGCACAGGATAAAACAGGAATTAATATATGATAACCAGTAGTGATAGAAAATGCTATATCTGTGAGTAATACTTCAGAATTTGGGAGTACCTGATACAAGAAACTTATGCCTGTTTGGTACAAGTTAAGCTATATGGATGATCTGGTGGTATCAGTGATACGGGACACATTTCCACAGACAAGAGGACAGGAGAATTGATTGCCTGTGAGCCAACAGACCTATTTCCTACCCTATTGAAATTAAGGTGAGATGATCAGATAAGTTTGAATATCTGGCATAGATTATTGTAACACTTTATTTTGTATAATTAGTAATTTAATACTATGAATTCCAATAGCAACAGAGGGTCTGAACTCAGACTGCATTCATCTTGCTTTGAATCCGTGTTCATGCAGTTTTCTCCGTTTCCAGATACCTACATCCCTTATTCTGTAGCCTCAGGCAAATTGAGACCTTCTGACCTAATAGGTTAATACCCTGGTTTTGTTCTTTAAAATAACCTCTACTGTGGATTTTAAAACTATCTGCTATATTGATTTATTCTTAATTTAGTCATGCCATTCCATGATCAAATTAAGTAAAATTATTTTTATCTGTTCCTGTAAAAGCAAAGTATTTAAAGAAAGTGCTTTAAACTTTTACAGTTTCTGGAAAAGGGTCCAAAAATCCATATGTGCAATGCCATTTTGACCAAATATTCTCATTTGAAAACTGATTTAATAAAGGTTTATGGGGTTTTGTCATTTTTCGATTACGATACATTAATTGGTATTCATTAAAAAACATAATACTGGTCTGTTAGACATTCAGCACCAACCGTGGTTGGAAAGTTGGGGAAATGTGCACAGACAAATCCAAAGTCATTGCAGCACTAAGCATTGCAGTCTCATCCACCAGCCACCCACAGGGACTCACAGCTTCCCCGTAGGAACCCAAGAGCAATTTCCTCAAAAATTACAGGCACAACCACCATATGGGGCCCGGCCAAAGGTCCGGCTGGTCCTGTCTCCAGCTTGGTGGAATTGATCAGGAAGGTGTATTTTCCAGCCTGAGATGCATCTCTCGCAGTGTGGGTGTGCTGACAGCTGCAGTTTCCCCAGATGTAGGAAACAACTTTTTTCTCTGTTTTCTGCTTTGTTCCTAGTAATTTTTGGCAGTTATTTTGCTTTTTTTGGCCGCTCCTGAACACTGAGTTGCCCTTTTTGTGGAGCAGCCTGTGAAGGGCTCAGGATCCCTGGTGGCAAAGGCCAGAGCCTGTCGCTGCGTGTGCAGCATGTGAATGGTTTACTGCCACCTGCACCTCTTTACCGGCATATTTCTCCATCTGCCGATTTATGACCCTGTAACGTAGCCTCTCATCCCTTGCAGCTGGCCCTTACCCCTGCTGACCTGCCTAACTTACCATCGTGAGGAAACTGTCACCTCACCGCTCGCCCCCTTGTTCACGTTACCTATGGTTATGGTGACGAGTGCAGGTCCCACAGGAGACCTCTGGAGAGCTTCAGCTACTTCCCCCATTGCTGTATTTACTCGTCACTGTTTCCTATCTCGTACTGTGCCTTTTATCCATTCCAGCACCTTCCCCGGCTGCTTGTTTTCTGTAAGGCCTTTTGGAGTGGGATTTTGGCGGAAGCCTCTTAAAAACCTAGAAAGAGAAAGTGCATCTCTTTTATCAGTGTGCCTGTTGACCCCTGTCAAAGGACACCAGTGAGGCTGCAGGATGAATCATCTAGCTTGCCCAGTAGGTAACGCCGAGCAGAGTCCTGTGCTTTATGCTGTGCTAAGATGCCCGTTCATCAGTATTGCTTGCTCTCTCTAGCACTTACCACTCTGCTTCAGAGTTGAGTTGGCAGCTAAGTGGCTGAACCCTTTCCTTCAAAAAGTGGAGGTGGAATGTGTGCTCCTCTTCAGCAGCTCAGTGCGTAGAGCAGCCTCCCACCCCCTGTGCTAGAAAGAGGAGGGATCCCATCTGCCCAAGTGGGTGCCCTAATCCACAGGCCTTCCAAGGCCAGGGGAACCCAGATATCAGCAAAGCTGGTCTGCTCAGAACAGAAAACATCCTTATTTATTGGGAAAGCATGAAGCGACGAGGTCATTTGCCCAGAGGAGAAAAAGCGAGGCTCTAGGCCTTGTTCCAATGACTACTTCAAATACAGAATGGAAATATTTCTTGGAGATGACTCTTAAAATGAGAGATGAAAACTCTCAAATGTGTCTTTGAATCCTGACAGGGTCTGGGTATGAGAGAGGCACAAACCTGCTTAGGAGCCATGGTGCTTAGGCATGCCCAGGAACAGATTCTTTGGCATCTGAGGAGCTCTAGTGGGGTTGGGAGGAGGATACAGCTGGTGCAAGCAACCTTGGCAAAGCTAAACCTAATTTGGAGAAGGAGGGAGTGTCCCTTGATGCAGAAATTAGGCTGTGTGTGCTCTCACTGCTGTTCTGTGCAGCAGAGACATAGGCCTTTGGAAAGGTTGATACATGGAGATTACTGGCTTCCAAAATGAAATATTAACAGTTCCTTAAAAACGGCTATCAGGATGACCTGAAAAAGGAGAGATCATCATGGACAATGGCATGAGAAAGCTGCACTAGCTACTGGGTCATCTGCCAGGAAACAGATCAGTTCCTAAGACCTCACTGTTTAACCTGACCAACTGTGAAGAAAATGCCTGGGCAACATGTCTGAATAAATATCATTTCAGATTTAGACAACTACAGTGGTAATTAGAGATGTAAATCACTTTGTGGATTTGGCATTTCATCTTCTCTTCACAGGATGATGCCTCAGCTATTTTTTAACAGCTTAGCTCAAAAACCTGGACAGCTAAATAATGCATAGCTAGTGTGGTGGACAGGAATGGGATACAAACAGTTTGAGGAGTTTGGGAGTCTGCTACTGAGGCAAATAGTATTGTGTGTCCAGAAAACCACCACCAGAAGTCATTGTGTGTGTTCTTAGGTACGTTTGGAACTGGTAAGTAATTGTGTTGGAACTAATGGTCTCCCGCTGATCTCACTGTGTAGAGGAACTCACACAGCATTCAAGGTTGTGAGAATATACCTTGTATAATGTCCAGCTCCAGTCCCCCTGCATGTCATGGGTTTTTAGAGCTCTAACTATGCTGAGGGACAGGCGCCATCTTACAGGACTTGCCTCAGTTCCTTCTCCCCTATTTCTGATATGCATATAATAGTTTTGCAAGCTTTACAAACTTGTTCTGTACAATGCCCAAGCAGCTACAAAACATTTGAGAGGCTGGCAAATGGAAATGCCTTGAGGATAGCTCATTTGTAACTGTCTCAGAGACCAGTGAGGATTCTTCCTTTTGTCAGAATTCTTTCCAGAAGCCTGATTTAAAGAGCTGTTTAAGAATATGCTTACGCTGAAGCACATTCATAGCCTGGAGAAGCTGGCGGAATTGTGCATTATCATTAGGCACATGTTTCAGTCCCTAATAGGCAGGACCTTAGCCTGTGAGGGTCACTTTCTCACTCTGAAGGGTTGGCAAGGGCACCCAGCACTTTTGTAATACTTCTTTCACTCATTTGCTGACTAGGTGGCAACAGCTAAAGCAGTTTGTTGGTGACAGCTGAATATGTTTGTGTGGCGGGGCCCAGCTCTGAGCCCACCAGTGCTGTCTGCGGTGGCTTTACTCTCTGTTCCTGACAGCAGCAGCGGAGAGGTGGGACTCATCTCACCCAGCTTCAGACACCTACACGAGAGACACCTACTTCTGAGCTTGTCTCCCCAGACTGTTTAGAGCTGGTGGAGAGAAACAAGCACTTGGAGAGGGTGATTCATCTGGCTTGTTTTAATCGTCTACTTTAGGAGGAGATAAACCATGCTATGGAAATGTCTTTTTTCTGTCTACTAACTATGCAGAAAGTGTAAATGACTGTCTCAGATACACAAGTCTGCACAGATGTCTCAAACTGAGAAGATGAATGCCACCCTTGTTTTTTATCAGTATCACATTTTTAACATACACAGTCAGGTACCACGTGCTCCTATGGTAAGCCTTTAACTGGCTAGCTGTGCACAGGAGTCTTAAGCCTTAAAGCACTTTTGAAGTGGTCTGGACAGGCTATTTAAAGGTATTACCTCTGCTGGGGTGGATTTTCTCTAACCCCGTGTAAGCATCTGTAGTCAGTAAGAAAGGGCACATCATCTAAGGCATCTACCTTACGTGGGGTGTGCAGTGCCTTCCAGTGCCTGTTTTTCTCCACGGCCTCAGCTGGGAGCATGGAGTGAGTAGCTCAGGTATAGATGTCCCTACCACAGGTATCTGAAGTCAGCTGAGAGGGGTCTTACCCATAATGGAGGAAACAGAAGGATGGCTGTTTTGTGGGGTTGGGGATCCCCGTGGGTAATGGCATTGGCAGCATCATTGGAGGTGATTTCCTTCCTTTGCTTCTGAATGCTGTGGAAACAGGTTGGGCTGAAAGGAAGGGAGGAGGAGTGGTTCCAGTTGGGATTTATGAAACAGGAAAATGAATGAACAAAAGGGAGAGTGAAAAGCCAAAATTAGTAAAAGCAAGATAGGCATTTTCCTCTATCTCAGCATCTTGATTTGTTCTTTTGGGGGATACAGTAGCATACAGAGCAGTCTGCTGCAAGGAGCAATGGAAGAAACCCATTAAAAGTCTGGAGGAGGATGTCCAGAAATAAAATTCTTTAATGTCCTTCCTCATCCATTCTGAAAAGACATTTTGCTATCTTTAAATTCATGTGTAATTCTGTTGCCAGCTGGCCCTTGTGCAGTGTTAGAAAGAGAGTGAGGAGCTTATCATCCATGTGTGGGTTTGATGTCACCCCATCTGTGCACCTGCGGTTTGGGTGAGGAAAATGTCCCCATGGGGACACAGGGACTGGGCAGGGAAAGCTACAGCTCTGGGTGTTATGCATGCCAGCTGGCAGGCAAATCCCCAGCACAGAAATGAGACAATGAGGCCACACTGGTGTATATCATCTGTATATCATCTGTAGTGTCCACCATTGTCCTGGTTTCAGCTGAGTTAGAGTTACTTTTCTTCCTAGTAGCTAGCATAGTGCTGTGTTTTGGATTTAGCATGAGAAGAATGCTGATAACACACTGATGTTTTAGTTGTTGCTAAGTAATGCTTAGACTAGTCAAGGACTTTCTTTTTCAGCTTCCCATGCTCTGCCAGGTGCACAAGAAGTTGGGAGGGGGCACAGCCCAAGATAGTTGATCCAAATCGACCAAAGGGCTATTCCATACCATATGACGTCATGCTCAGTATATAAACCGAGGGGAGTTAGCCGGGGGGCAGCGATCGCTGCTCGGGGACTGGCTGGGTGTCGGTCGGCGGGTGGTGAGCGGTTGCATCACTTGTTTTCTTTTCCCTGGGTTTTGTTTGTCTCTCTCGTTCTCCTTTTCATTACAATTATTATTATTATTATTATCATTATTATTATTACTATTATTATTATTTTATTTCAATTATTAAACTGTTCTTATCTCAACCCGTGGGTTTTCTTACTCTTGCCCTTCCGATTCTCTCCCCCATCCCACCGGGGAGGGGGAGGGTGAGTGAGCGGCTGCGTGGTGCTTAGTTGCCGAGTGGGGCTAAACCACGACAACCATTTTGAAAGACAATCTGGCTTTTTGGGGCAGATTATGTCCCAGGTATCCTCCAGGACAGTGCTGCATCTGCTGGAAAAGGCTGTGCCCATTTGACATCTAGCCCTCTGGCAGCACAGGAAATCATGAGGGCACGGTGCAGTTTCACTGACAGATACTACACATACTGACAGATACTACAAGACTCAGCTTGTAACTCAATCACCAGGACAGTGATTTTTACCCCAAAATATGGGGCCCATCATCCTGAAACCCATCATGCCTGGGGTAAGTTTTCACTCCATCCAGCATGTAAATGCATCCAAAGAATGAGTATCCGTAGAAATGTAAGCCTTGAGCTGCAAGATCACTTTAGAAGTGATACATGTAGTATTGTCTTTTGCTGAAAGGGAATGATTCTGTTGGTGTATTTAACACAAAATTAAATGTGCCTGGACAAGTCATTTTGCCTATGGAGCAGAGAAAACATCAGTAAAGTTTAGCTTTGTTTCATAGGGCGTAATTGCCACGGAATAGAGTTAAAAGGCAGTGATATTCATGCAAGCTGTCCAAATGAACTCCTGACTCATGAATATGTGCACAGTACAAGGGGGAGCAGGGCGGGCGACTTCAGCCCTTGGTAGGGAGAAGATCCTCACCACAGTGTCTGTTGTGGGGTGTCCGCCAAACACTGCATTATTTTATGTTGAGTGTCTGGTGCATCAGATGGTATAGTTGTGATTTTCCCTCTTTTCAGTGATTGCCAAGACTACTGGGCCAGAGGGCCAGACATGTTACCTTGCTGTCTCAGTGATCGATTATTATTTTAGAAAAAATAACACAGCTTCAGTGTTGTGATTCAGAGCACCTACTCATCTTGGGATAGCATATACCCTAGCGGCTTAAGGCATGTTCCCTAGTGTTAAATATCTTCAGCAGGAGGGGTTTAAATCCTGGTTTCCTGCTTCCTGGGGGAATAACTGCAGAGAAGACAGGGACGGTGGGTACCCTGCCAGCTATCTTCTAGAAGGAAGAACATTTTTGCCTACCTCTCCAAGTCGTTTCAGAGATGCAAACTGTGAGTGGAGGAAGGCTCTTCCCTGCATTGACACAGTGGCACAAACCCCTCCTAAGCTCTCACTTGGCACCCTGGCTGCCTGGATTCGTTTGTTCTGTGCCCAGCTCTCCCTGTGGTCCATGGGAAGGATGCCAGAGTTTGTTAGGGTGTGTGAAGTGTTTGGTGTTGCAGTGACAATGCCCAGTAGAAAGCTTGAGAGGAAAGGAAAAATTCAGTAATCATTGCGGGGCTTGTGTGGTGGACAGCAAAGAGAGCACTGGCAGCTGCTCATTGCGTGGTGAAGTTAAAAGAAATGAATGTACCATTGGGCGGTAAACTGAACCCTGACCGGTCTGTGCAGCGAGTGAGGTAAGAAACATTAGTTACAAGCAGTGATGTAAAGAAAATGTATCTAAATGATTTTGAATGAGCTAAGGATTCACAGGAAGCCTTTTTTTTTTTTCAATTCTAGCTTCTTCTAACATTTAGCAGGTAGCTTGTAACCTTTCCCTTATGTGTTTGATACAAAGCCACATTAACTTTGGATAATTCACTGGCCTGCTGGTGCATCTCCCATTACGTGGGAAGCTGCCCACACAATCTTCTCTCGAAAACTGAAATAAGTGGAGAGATCAGCAACATCCCCATCTCTCTTGAAGCCACTCAAAAAGACTGGATGTTTATACCTTTGCTGCTGTACATTCTTTTTAGATTTCAAGATATCAAAGAGGCCACAGTTTTTCCCATTGCAAAATACAGCTTTACTAGTCAAACTAATGGCATTCTTAGCTCAGATCATCCATTTCTTGTCTGTAAAGAAATAATTAAATAGTTCTCTCTATGAGAATAAACCTTTTTTTTAAAATAATGTATTAGCTCATGTAAATACAAATTTAGGTTAACCTGAAATAAGAAGCTTTAAGAGATTTTCCATTCCAAATACTGATTCTTGCCAATATAAGGAAGGATTTTTTTATGTGCAGATCTCTCTCAGTCTGCCTTGAACATATATAAATGTTTGGCAATAATAGAATCTCTCACATTTCACTTTTCAATGCATGCAATGACCTCTGGACACTTTTGAAGTTGTAGGTTCCTGGCTTTCAACATGAATTACTGTTACGTCCTCCTTCAAGTGAATGGACCAACTAGACTGAAGTCAGCCTTTAACAGAAATCACTGCTGAGTGTTGCATGCGGGTGACTGACGGCTTTAGTGGATGTTAAATGGGGTGAATTTAAGGAAGGCAGGTGAAAGTCCTAAAGGCAGTGGCCTGCTGCTGAGGTCTGCCAGCACTTTTTGATCTCAGTAGGAACTGAATCACCTAACCTCACTTTGCCCATTCAATCACAAGCTGGATACAGTATCTGCTGATAGTGGTATGATAGCAGGGCTATAACAATTCATGTTTAAGGATGTAAGTAAAGGGTCAAGGTATTTTAGGAGAGAAATTAGCTTTTCATTAAACCAAGTGCTCTAATATGTAAAAGAGACAAGTTTTTGGAAACATAAGCCTGAAGGAGGTTTTGATGGCTCTCATGCAGCTGATTTGAAACCAGACATACAATGGATGCCGTCTTTAAAAATTGTCACCTGGTTTGTATATTGTCTGTAACTGGGCTGATGGGTGCTTGGGTGCGTGGCTGAGGAGCCACCTCTGCTTTGGGACCCTGGACACTGGGGTCAGCAATAAGGCATGTGTGAAACGGAGCTTTCCAGCAGCATCTCAGGTTCAGTCATACCAGGCCAAAGTTCCAGTCCATGTGCTGCATCACATTTGGTGCAGGACTCAAGCTAAAAAAAGTTAGGGTTGCCTAGTCTGAGATGCTCTTCAGGGCAGCCTGTGGGTTGGTCTAATTTTTTCCATCTGGTTACAGCCTCAGGAGAGCTGTTTTGCTAGGGATCACTGAAGGACTTGGTAACCCCAGTTCAGGATTAATCGTGCTACTTACATTGCAGTGATCGTGCCTAACTTCAAGATTAAATACATTGTCACCTCTCTCCTTTTAAGAAACACCGTATTCCATAAGTTGCTCCATTCCATATTTTCCAAGACAATAACAATTCTAAGTGCTGTTGTAATCCCCTTTGCTGCTTTATTAAACTCAGTGACGTATTTTTCATTCATTTACACATCCTAACAGCATCAATTTAAGTGGTATGTTAAGCCTTTCTATGTACATCAGAGCAACGTGTAATTTTCATTTCCATTTTATCCAGTGGCTTCTAAATCTAGAGGTGATAATTATTATTTGCATTGTAATTATGCCTCAGTTGAACCAGAGGCTTTGCAATGATCTAAAAATGAAGGACAATTTGTGTCAAGCTCTGTTGGGTTTTTTTTGCTGGGAAAGCTCCACTTGACTTCAGAAGGGCCTATGATTTGAAAAGTAAAATGCAGCCTGGATTTCCTTAGTAAGCCTTGTGTTTTCTTCTCCCCAGGGGATGAGCGCTTGCGGGAGTCTCCAGCCCCAGCCGAAGCACAGATGCAAGCCGGGGCGGAAGGCGGTGGAAGGGTGAACCGCTGTTGCTGGAAATGCTCCGTGACGCAACTCAAGAAGATTTTCTGGGGTGTGGCCGTGGTCCTGGGTGTCTGCTCCTCCTGGTCGGGTTCAACCCAGCTAGCAAAACTGACCTTTAAGAAATTCGATGCACCCTTCACTCTAACGTGGTTTGCAACAAACTGGAACTTTTTATTCTTTCCTTTGTATTATCTTGGACATGTTTTTAAGTCAGCTGAAAAGCAGTCTCCAAAGCAAAGATACAGGTATGGGAGCTTTTGGTTTTTCTCCTGTGGCTCTTGCGTGCTGCTCTACCTCTAGCAGACCTTTTATTCAGATCAGCCAGTTAAATCAAACTTGCATTTGCTTTCCTCTTCAGGTTTGTTAAAGGATGTTCTGAATTCATTCTGTGTCCTGTGCTGGGTGGTATGTTGTTATTCTTAATACAATTTCACTCCAACAGTAAGAAATCCAGGTTTATTTCCAATACATACAAGTCACGTAATGAAAGTCCGCATTTTCTGCAATTGCTTCTCAAGAGTTTTCTGTTCAAACCTTTGTGAACATCATTTTTTTATTAATATCTCTGCCTTTACCCACAGCTGACTTTTAAGGCAATCTCTGAGTAAGCTAAGTAAGTTTTTCTTTTCCAAACTCAGGACTAGTGCGGTGCCTTGAATAGCCAAGTAAAAAGTATTGCAGTATTTTCCTAGCATTGTGCCCCTGACATCAAAGGCCAAGCTCTGATCCCAGTTAAACTCGAGCTGTTGTGTTTATTTCCGGGAGGAAGCACAGTCATAACGAAAGGCAGCACTTTGTCTTCAGCGCACCTTGTCTTTACAGCAAGCCAAACCCACAAAGCCTGAAGCGCTCATGGAAAACCCCGAGTGCCCGTCCTCCATGAGGGGCTGAGGATGCTCTGGCTGCTTGAAGGACTGCCTCTTGGTGAGCGCTCCTTCACCTCATCTCATTTTGGCCTGAGAGGTGTCTGGGACAGATGGGATGACTCAGCCATCAAGATGTCCCGTGTCAGAGAGCTTCCCCAATACATGGAAGGATGTGAACAACGTTTTCCCCTTCTGCTACACAGTGGGGCTCACAGCCTTTTAATGAAGTAGCTGAGAAAGTAAACAGTAAGAAGTACACATTTCTCAGCTTCCAGCTGTGCAGCAGCGAGGTGGAAACTCACTACAGGAAAAAATCTAAGAAACCAGCATACTCGGGCGACGCTCTGCCTCTGATGACTAGGGTTAAGATTATAAATGCTGAAATTGTGCTGCTTAGCCATCGTTAGAGTTTCTTCATCTTCTAAATCATTCGGGGGCTGCAGATAAAGGAATTTCACTGTTCACTGCAGGTCCTAGAGCAGTATCCAGAAGTTTTAAAGGCATTTTCATAACAAGCCATGTTTCCTGCGCTTCAGTCTTCAGTTTGTATTTGTTGTTTACTCCACAGCAAACACGGTTGCTTCAGAGATGAGAGAACCATGGAGGTTAGAGAAAGCAACAGTTTAAAACAAAAAACAAATGCTAGCCCTTTTCGTTTCTTTGGGTTTTAAATATTTTTCTTTCCAGCTGCTCTCAGATAATGTTTTACATACTGTTGAATTCTGGGGTGACCACTTGTGGTTCGCCAGATCCCTGGGGTTAAAACCAGAACATTATCCTCTTTGTTGCTGCAGTTAATTGATATGGTTGGTAGTTTTATGTCTTCCATTTAATTAAACGATGGCTGAGTTGAAGAGCAGGTGCAAGCCCTGCAGCCTGTTTGGGGTGCAGGGGGACATCATTACAAGTAAGTTTGCAGCAGGCTTGGTAAAATACATGCATTTGTGAGTCTGACCAGCAGACTGAATAGGGTTAATTTGCGGAGTTTTTTATTGGTGTCAGGGTAGACGTGGGCATTTGGAGATACGGCTCAGATTCCTAGCATTGCTGCAGATTTGTTTTGTGGTTTTGAGCAAGTCACTACAGACCTCTGATTTCCTTGTACTCTCTGTTCGTTTGGATGAGAGTCCTTCAGAGAGAGGACTGTCCCTTACCATGTGTTTTTGTAGTGTCTGCTTCGGCATGTCCACTATCTACACTGAGACCTTTCAGTGGTCCTGCACTAAGAATTACTGTAAAAAGAATTATTTTTCATCTGCCTGCTCCATTATGGCTGAGATGTCACATGCACATACATCTGAAAACGCAAGCATTGAGTTCCAGCATCCCCTCTTAATTATTCCCCCTTTTTGCATATTTTATATATATGCATAGAGAGGGGGAGAGAGAGATACAGAGACTTTGCAGCTCTGTGTGAGGCATTACCATCTTCAGGAAAGCTTGCACTCCTGGCACAGTTGGACATGTTAAGGAGGCATTGCATGGGCTTCTGGGTAGTTAAAATAAGACAATTCTGACCTGGAACTAACAAGAAACTTGCTTAATCACTTGCTGCTTCTTTTATCCATCACCTTCATTTATATTTTATATACTATCTAAGCTCTCTGGCAGGAATTTGCAATGACATAAATGAAAAGGTGGTAGTGGGAGAAGGTGGAAATATGACATCTAAGTCACCTTAGCAGTGCGGCAGTAGAGGAGGGGATTCTCAGATCTTGCCTACACAGGTTGCTAAAATCCACAGGCACCTAATTTTTTTGGCAGCAAAGCTCCCCAAGGACACCTGTGCAGCCGCCTCCTCCTCAGCAGGGCTGGGCAGCTCAGCCTGCCCTCACCGTGGCACGGGCAGTGCCTTCACACCGCCTCTGCCTCGGTGGGTGGCTTCGCAGGGCCTGAGCCAGCAGGCGTGCTTTGGCGTACCTCGCTGTACAGCTAAAGAGCATGTAAAGAACAACCACCATTAGGAAAAAATATACGAAAGAGGAATGATAAAATGTAGGAACAGTGAATAGATATATAGTCCCTCCTGTACAGGTTACATGGTTTATTATGGTTTTAAATTCCTATTGTATTGTGCCAGTATGTATATATACTATGCCTTAAATATATGAATTTGTATGTTTTGTAGTCTCACAAAAGAACATACCTGTTGTGGACACAAACCAGTTTAAAGCTGCACAGATTTTTTTTCCCATTTTGTGGCACAAATAATTGTAATAAATTTGCCACCAAAATTTTATAGAAGCACATTAAATTTAAGAGCAGGTTTGTTCAGTTTCTTTATAAGATTTTGAGTATTAGGTCATAATGTAAAGTATTAAGGATTTCTGATTGACCCATATTGCATGGTAAGGAACTTTCTATTTAAGCTGAAGTAGACTGTCAGTTGTGTCCACAGCATGGGGAGAGAGTCACTCTTCAAAGCAACCCAAAACTTACGCATTCACGTCCAAACTGCTCTAGGCTCCCTGTGCAGCTCCATCAAATGCCAGAGTTGTGCCCAAGCATAGACCACTCAGGGAGAGTTTGTCCCACGCTCGCTACCAATGGTTCCACCCACCCTTGGCACAGGACTGCGTGTGTGGGGAGTGACACAGAGAGCTCTGGCAGGCCACTGAAGAGCACGCCAGGGTCAGCACCATTCTCTTATTCTTGTGCAAGTGCTCACTAGCTTAAAATAAAATTACAGTAACTAAATTATCATCCGTTTCAACCACTGTGCAGTCCAAAAATAACACGTGTAATGATTTATGCGCCTAATAGATCATTTAAGACTACTTCATTTGGGCTTCATACTTTTTGCTTCCAAACTGCTTTATAAAATGACACATTTAATCTGATGAGCTACCCTCCATCATACCTACGTTATTAATTTATGAGGTAACATAAATTAAAAGCACTAGAGCTTAAAGCTCCCTGGCTACATAAAAGATTAAATTAAAATCTCTGTAAGATATTGCTTAGCTTTGTGTATCTCTAGGCAGGACAAAACACACCTTTCATAAAGGTTCACTCTGTGTGTGCCAACTGGGGGAATAACGGAGGATTGTGTTCACATTTTGGCAGGAGAATACCCCAGAAAGCTTGCTTATTTTGATGGTACGGTCTTATCTAATGATTTTTTGAGAAGGAAAGGGCAGGACTTTCCAGAATGGTTTGCATGATTATTTATTTATTTGTTTCTCATTTAGGTCTTGGTTTTTATTTCATAAAGCATTAGGGCTAAAGAAAAATTGGGTTTTATTTCATAAAGCATTAGGGCTAAAGAAAACACCAGAAACGAAAACTAAATCTCTTCCATAACTTTGACTAGAGCTGATGTGTTGGGTGAATGAAAGAATCGTCGCACATACCTGCACTGATCTACAACCACATTTGAACACGTTTTAACATGTTCTTTTTCACTGAATCAGAGGTTTGTC
Source organism: Balaeniceps rex (assembly GCA_013401315.1). Taxonomy (NCBI): domain Eukaryota; kingdom Metazoa; phylum Chordata; class Aves; order Pelecaniformes; family Balaenicipitidae; genus Balaeniceps; species Balaeniceps rex. The sequence goes on along the minus strand of VYZW01001745.1, from coordinate 24,864 downwards.
TCTCTACTGCCCCCAAATTAGCTGCCACTAATCTTTCAGAATTTGAAGATTTTTCTTTGAAAAGAAAGAAAGAAGTTGCAGGTAACACCAAAGTATAGTTATTTCTTTGAAATGGAACCAAAATACTGGGGGCAACAATGGTAGAAGACTAATGTAGTAGATTTCACTTACTCTGATTTACCAACATATTAGCTTCACAAGAGTCACTTTTGCTTTATATGCATGTGGGCTCAGAATCAGGACTTCGCTCTTCAGCGGCCAGAAATTATCAGTGCCATAGCTTCACATGATGTCCAGGAGAACGTGGGCCAGTTTCTAAATTTGTTTCACGTGTATTCCCACTAGCATGGAGGAGACAAGGCACTAGCCTGGCATCCCCAGTAATTCCAGGAGTTGAGTCCATTAGTTTGATCCTGACTTTTACGAAAGTGCAACTCACTGCACCGTGGGCACTGCCCTCCTCTTCTGCAGCCGGCAGAGAACCTGGACATGCAGTGCTGGTAACCAACCGCCTGGCCACGATGAAACTCTAAGGGGGAAGAAGGTCAGAGCCTGATTTGGCATGACTCGATGCTTTTTCACTATTGATTTTCAGCATTTTGTATTTGTGAGTCTCTCTTACTCACCAGCATTAAAATGTTGCATGTGGTTGACTTTTGGCATCCTACTGATTTATATTACTACTTAGGTGGGAGCTTTACCACCAGAGCAGAAAGCATTAACAGAGTCATAAATAAGCCACGAAGGCATCAAGACATGATGAATGCAAGTGTTTTTAGCAAATGTCACCCAATGAAGCATGTTTTCTTTCAAAAAACTTCAGTTTATAAACTCTATTTGTCTAATTCAGTACATTAGCCTTAAAATAATACCTATTTACTTTGTGTTCCTCAAAATAAAATCACTTTACAATTCAAGTTCCCATTAGCTTGTTGGGGGAAAAAATGCCCAACAACCAAAGAACAAAAAGAACCCTTGAAATTAAAAAATATAGCATCTGATTCTTACCCATGTTAGACAGATAAGAGCCAGGAGTAACTCCAAATTAAATCAGTTTGATCTCTACAGCAGTCTGTCAGGAGTTACCTTTGTGCTTGGTATCGAAGCGATTAATTAACAGAAGATGTGGGTATTGTGCAAGAGGTTTATCATACTCGTGGTCATCTATATGTCTCCTGCAGATGTCTGAACTGTTGTTGGTGATGTGTTATTGATGGGCCACTGTATCACTTCTCAGACTGTTTTCACTGAATCTGCACTTTTCTTCCAGGGGTTCTAGCTGAAGGCAAGGCCAAATTGTACTATTAGCAGTAGCAGTGAAGCCTTCTGCTGGAACAACGTGGTGTTTGTGGTAGGGGCAGTGCTGGTGGGCATCTGTCCGATGTCCAACCTGCTGTGTGTACAGCATCAAGCTAGGACATGGAGCATTCATTTGGGCTTAGCTCAGCTGAAGCCCAAGCCACAGAGCTCAGGGTGATGCTGTTGTTAACTTCTGTTTCTCAAAGTTAAATAATTACCTCTTCCTGATGAAACTTGTGGTAGCTGCTGTCTCTTTCCTTTTGAAAAGGAAAGTGTGTCCCTGTGGGATGTAGGCTAGGGGTGCGTTACCCCACAGGAGTTCTGGAGGTGGCTCCTCGCTGCTGCCTTGACATAATACAGCTATGCTGCATTATTGCCAGATTACCATGTAAATTGTCATTTCAGCTGCCTCCTTGGGGAGGCTTGTTTTCTTAGGTGATTAAAGATTAGTGTCATGGTTTCCTGCTCTTTGTGGCTTCTGAAGCAAAATTTTCTCAGCCAGCTGTCAAAAATATGCTCTACAAGCTGCCTGTTCTTGAGAAAATAGGTAGTCCTCCAGCTGCAGTGTATTTCTAGAGTAGCCTCCTGTTCACATAAGTCTTTTCTACACACTGAAGACAGTACCATGGGTTAGATTAGCAAGGAAATGTGCCACAGCTGGCTCCTCAGTGCCACATTGCATATTCCAGCACTGCCAGCTTGGAGCTGAATGCCCAGTTTCCTCCTAAAATGCACGGGGAGAGCAAACACCTACAGAGGAGACACAAACATGAGGCATGTAAGGTAAACAGCAGGAAAGGCTGAGGAGAAACGGGAAGTCTGTTTGCCAAACTTTAGCTGTTCGTGGGAGCCCTCCACCATCCCAGAGAAACGGGAAGTCTGTTTGCCAAACTTTAGCTGTCCGTGGGAGCCCTCCACCATCCCAGAGTTAAGTGCCTAACTAGACTTGAGGTGGCACTCTCTCTTGATGTTTTCCATTGGAAAGCTTAAAAAGCTGCTCCCGGGCCTGTGTTCAAGGTGGTAGTTTTTCTGTTCCTCAGATGCATGGTATGGGAGCTTGGTACCTACATTGGGCTGATGATGTGAGTGGCTGGCAGAACACCCCGAAATTAATGCCTGAGTCCTAACTTCTCTGGAGGTAGCTCTCACAATGCGAAGCCTGCATGTGGCACATAAGGTGGCATTTATATGCTTACCTCCCTTTCTAAACCTACCGCAGCTTTTACATCTCTTGAAAACACCTTTAAGAGAATTTCTTTAAACTTCTGTTTGACTAGTTTGCTAATTCCTTCTATTCAGGTAGCTAACACTGTCTTTGAGAGCTCATGTCTTAGCTTCTGTGAAAAAATGGTTGTGGTTCCTTCTTTAGGAAACCAGTCCTTTCTAATTTAGCCTCCCAGTTTATACTTGGAGATTGCATTTGTATTTCGGAACATGATGTTCTGAAAAGAGCTTAACGTTCATGCCCGTGAAAAACTTTCCCTTAATCTGAAGATCCTTCATCTGTTGAGGATCACCTCTTCTGGCCTTTTGGACCTTTGTGGAATACTAATCGAGAATAAAAATTGGGTACTACCTGATCAGGGGAAACACATGTTCTTTAATCTTGAGCCTGGTTTGCAAAATCATTCCAAGGATGATTGAATTACGTGGTGTCCTGTAATTTTGTCTTGTTGTTCCATTACTTTTGTCTTCTCTGCTGCGGCTTGAACAGATGCTCTAAAATAATTACATCATATGCCTCCTATGAGGTAACGGTGCTCGAGGCAAGGACTAGAAAGAGAAGTAATTGTTCTTCTTACCTGCAGACAGGGCATGTGCTATGAAACAATGTGTTTATGTAATGGCTTTTGCTTGGAAAAAATGTCGTTTCTTGCAGCACTGAACGATCTCTGGTCAGTAGTTAAACTGGACTTCATTAACTGGCTCTTCCGCTGGTGGAAGCCCAAGCTTCCATGCTGCTAGGGCTTTTCCCAGGAGACCTCAAGAGCAAATCCACCTATACTGATCCTACCCATGCTGGTCCCTCTGCACTGAATGAGACTCTGGAACCAAGCAAGCCAGGTTGAAGGGACCTCAGGGGTCACCTCCTCCCTTCCCTGCCTCCAGGCATGACCTGCATGCACAAACAGAAAAGTAACTGCATTTTGTGACTGGCAGAGGAAAAAAGGGACCAGGAAAAGAGTGTGTGATCATGTTTACTGTGAGGGGAAAGAAGCAGAAAGCTGAGGTGAGCATGGATATGCCGTTTCTCCAGTCATCATAACATGAAAGAAGACAGAGTTCACAGCTGGTCCTTTTGCAGGAGGTGTTTTACCTCGGTCATCATATTGACACCCAGTGCACAAACTCATTAAACAGGGACTATCCTAGACAGGTTCTCCCATGTTGTTTACAACAGCAACATAAACAACAACAAAACTCAGGAGGGAGTGTTAAGGAATTCTGCATTTTTTTCAGCCCAGATCGGTGTCAAAGTATCTTGAAGGCAGCTACCTTTAAAGCCGCTTTAAAAAAGGAAAGTGCCTGTATGGTAACAGACTTTGTAGCTATAATTAACAGCTCTCAATAAAGATGGATGATACAGTGAGAAGTGTTGGAGGCTGGCAGTACTACAGAAGTGGAAAAAACCTTTTTGTCCAGCTGCCTAGTGGTTATGGAACGTGTCCAGATTTCCCAGGATTGTTTGTGTTTGTATGAAAAGGCAGCCTCGTATAAATGCACAGGTACCTAGCTGAAGATCCTGTTCAGTCCGGGTCTGTGGGAGCTGGCCACCCTTGCTTGTTAGTCAAAGCTATAGCTGGTAAAAAGGGAGAAATAGCCAAAGGTGAAGGTTGGCAGCAGCATAGGTAGATGAACAGGGCTTCAGAAATTGAAAAACCCTGTTGAGCAGTTAAATAATGTTTACTGTGAACATCCATAGATTTTTTTGGAGGGAAGCAACATCATATATGTACTCGCACAGCCATGTACAACCATTTCTGTGTTTCCAGTGCTAAAACACCTTTCTAAGTGGTGGCTTCCCTCCAGAGAATCTGATCCAAAATGGAGCAGACAAACAAAATCTGCTTTTGTTACCTCATTCACCTGCTCTGGCTGGCAGTTAGTGAAGACCCCTTCTCTTCAGCCTAGCTGTGAAAAAGAAACAACCCTCCTGTTGGTCTGTTTGTCAGTCCTTGGGGTCAGGGCTAAAACTCAGCCAGTTTAGAGGAAAGAGCCTCGTTTACTTTATGGCCTTTACAGTCATTGCCACATCATTTGGGTCTCGTCCTCAGCAAGCCTATACTAACCAAGTCCACTGTGGCCGCCTCATCTGTTCCCTGTTCCCCATGTCTCCAGTTGAGTGCTTCCCCATGTGGAGCTGGTTTCATTTGCTCATGGTTTGTTAATTTATAAATTGCATTCCTTCTCTTTGGAGCTGGGGGATTGTTTAGTCGTTTGCTGAAGCTGCTTATTTGGTGAGCACGTAGAGACTGCTGCAACGTTTCCTTCGTATCTTTGAAAACCTTCCACTGCCTTGGTGAAACATTCAGACCCCCACAGGGGAAATGGGCCTCTGGAAGCCTTATGTGAAGGATGGCATCCCGATCTCTTTCAGCAGATGCAAATGTTAAACCCCAGGGATCTCAAGTCATCGAGAATGTCCCTTCAGTGACAGAGCGGTATTAACCTTCATGTAGTACATTGCTAACATGGGGCTCCCTTGGATGGTAGGAGCCCAGGTCCATTCACTACAGGAGGACTCTGTTGCCCTGTGTCATCTGGCATTTGCCCTTGCATTGCATCTAAAAAATGTTTTGCTTCACCAAAATACTGGGGTTTTTTAACTTAATTTTCTTCACTGTATCTATTGTTGAGGCCAGCCAGGCCAACTGAAAATTGTATCCTGCTTTTTCTGTGCTGAACTTACAGCTTTCTTCACTAGTCTGGCTTATTATGCTTTCAGCTGGAGTACATATAGATTTCCAAGTACAGAAAGATGATTTTTCAGCTATGAAAAGCTCTCCTATGAAATAGCACACTAGAAAATAGCGAGAATTGCACCTCTACTTTCAGTACCTCTTAATAGTACCTAGAATAAACATGAAGCTACAGTTCTGTAATGCTGTCTGATATTTTCACCATCTAACAAATGGTGCTGTTGTTAGACCATCTCACCATGATATCCTGAACGTCAGGCCATAGAAACACGGAGTAATTCTGGCTGCTGGGGACCTGGTGAGGTTATTATTTAAATTTATGTGTACTTTATTGCATCTTTTAATGTACTGTCTCTAGATACCCAAAAATTACACATACTGAATGCATTGACATGAATAGTACCCGTTCTGCTGCTGTTTGCCCCTTTTTGCCAGAGCCACCTTAAATATTTGTCTGTCCTCAGGCAAGAACTTGTTGATTCAAACCCTGAGGATTTAATTTATTTTTTATTAACCTTAAAATTAAAAAAAAAGGTATTAACCCACTATAAAGTGTTTCTGCTTAGCTTATTTTTAATAATCAAACAAATTTTCACGTAGCATTTTCAGTTCTCTGTATTAAATGTGATGGGTAGTGTCAGCGCTTGACCCTAGCTGGCACAGCTCCACTGAGTCCCATGACAACGTGCTGATTTCTATCAGAGAAGGGTTTGGCTCAGTGAATATTAAAAATGTCAAGCTAATAACTATTTAGATGTGTTTTGGCTTTCCTTCTTTCAGAGGAGAACTCAGGCTTTGACCAGGCTGAAATTCACCCTACTCCCCCACAGTTGTTTTTTAAAAAGTGTCTTTTGATTCTGGAGAACTGAAGTAGAAAAACTGAATGTTGAAAAATAGTATCCCAGAAGAGGATACAGTGACATACAGCCAAATGATCAGCTGCCTGCCATTAATGTACCTGCAGACCTGCACTTGCTCATGAAAGTTTTAGCAATTATGGCCAACCCTCTGAAAGTCTTATAGCATTTAACAAAGAGCTCTATCGATTTCATAGATTTTTCAAACAACTTAAACAACCGTGTTCTTTTGTAGTTCCAGGTTATTCCTATAATGCCATTACTTTCTGCCTTACCAAGTTCCACATGGTTTTTTTAGTAGAGTGGTACTCTTCATCATGTAAAAGGGATAACTGTAGGGGGATATGATAAAGGTCAGCTAAATCATGTATGGATTGGAGAAGGTGAGGAAAGAGCTAGGTGACATCAAACAGGGTGAGTGAGGTGTTTGAAACAAGGGAGGAGCTTTCTTACAGTGTGCAACTGAGCTGTCAGGAGTCCGAAAAACAAGAGGAGCCCGAACGAGTGGTTAATGCATGCTTGAGAATTGGAGATGATGGGGCACATGTGGCCCGTTGTGGGAGCAAATCGCATGAGCTCTGCTGAAACGTAACACTCACATGAATGATACAGTTCTTTTAGCTCTTCTACAAGCTAAGCTAAATCAGTAAATCTCACATGATTTTAATGGACAGCATGCTTAGCGTAGTATTGCTAATGTGTTGAGTCCTGTGGCTGGCTGCAGGCTCTTAGTGTGGGATATTCCAGAGCTCAGCAGCCACAGAGCCACCCAAGTTATAGGGGTCCAGACAAGTCACTTGGGAGTATCTAGGGAAGATTTAATCATACCAGCAACAGCTATTTCATGTGTTAACATATTTGTTTCTTAACATGAATGAAAGTACAAATAAAATTTACCAAACTGCTAAAGATATTTTCTTGGGATCTTTTTCAAAAGTGAGCATCAAATTGGCTTTATTTTTAGGTAAACAGGAATCCTAATAAGGACGTTCCTCTTGAAAATCTTACCAGTTATATGTATAGTTAATTGTGGACCTTACTTTTGGCTGGCAAGTTGCAAAATATTGTCTGCTGCTTTATATTTCTTGAACTTTGTTTTGTTTTAAGGATTCAAAAAAAAAAACCAGCTGACTTCCCAGATATGTTTGCTGCAAGAAGCCAGAGACAAGTAGTTTCGAGAAACTGGAGACGTGTGTTTCCTCCATAGCAATTGTGCTAAAAACAGTTCTCTGTCAATGTGGCTTCAGACACTTTCCATTATTACACTGATGGTATCTGGAGTCTCATTACCAAAAAGCCTTTGTCTAGCGCAGAACAGTAAATAATAGAAACATCTCATTAAGGAAATTTGAAAGAGAGATGACAAATAACATCCTGGAATCAATCTAATGTCATGATCCGAATATGCAATGGCAAATCATCCTTCCTCAAGTAACTCAGCTACTGAAGGCTACAGATGGGTTTGCCTTCAGCAGGCATTTGGCGTTTGCATGCCTCTGGGCTACCAGCCGTGACCACGCAGCTCCTCCACACGAAGCATGCTGATGGCACCTACTAGATGTGGTGCAGCTGACAGGAAAAAGATGCAATAGTTCATTAGTTTTGTCATTCTCTTTAATTCAGACATTTTCAAAAGGAATGGCACTGAAATCTTTGTAGTACTGAAGGTGCATAATAATTGCATCAAAATTGCCCATCTGCAGCTAAAGTGAAATAATTGCCTAGGCGTATTCACATTTGCAGAAGAGATTTTGAATAATAAATGTTTATAAAGCCCTTCTGTCATCCAGTTCTCACCCCATGAGCCAAACTCTCAATTCTTTTATGCTCTTGATGAGAAGATGACAATCTGGACTAGTGTAAGTCACCTGAAATTGGCTCCCAGCTCCCCAGCAACATTTATGAACCAAATTGAAAGAGAGTAATCAGCAAACCCCGCTGATTCCTTGCTAGTGTTATTTTCTGTATCTTTAATAATTAATTTAACTAAATTACTGGAGTTTAGGGGTGCCTGTACTGATTTTCAGTGATGCTGAATGGTGCTCCTTCCTGAGGGGCAGGACTTGTCATGGTGTCAGATCCACAAAAGGGCTGAGACACGTGCCACGTACTGCAAACAGGCATAAACATCTACGTGTGGTTTCCAGCAGATGCTTCCCCTCCTCAGGAGCCTCTCTTCTCTCTCAGAGGTAAAGCCTGAGCAGATCCATCCTCACAAACACAGACACGCCGAGGATATTGCAGGACTGGCAGCAGCAGGTGAGATGCAAGCCCATCTTGATCAGGTTTATCATGGCTGATCTAACCTACTCCTGCAGATAAGCTCATTAGCACGGACTCAGCTCACCCAAGGCTTTGAACACAGTCCCTCCATGCTTGACAAAATGCAGACAGCTGAAAGATGTGTCCTGGTTTAAGTGCATGCTTACGTGCTCAATCCCTCCTCCACAGGGAGGTGGTTTGGAACCACTACCATGTTTTGGTGTGCTGCCTTTTCCTGGCAATTAAAGATGCAAACAGCACTGACCAGACAAGATTTGTTGATGCACCTTTGTTATCTTAATCTTCTCCGAGAATGAATTAATTGATTTTGCCATTAGACTTGATAGAAATCATGCTGATGTCCCCATCATCCTCAGTATGCCTGACTGATTCCTAATAGCCACCTTATAGTCTTCGCAACGCATCTCATGCCTCTCCCATGCTCTCGTGCAGCGACTAGAGCTGCTCATTCTAGCCAAGCACTACTAGATGAACAAGCACGGATGATTTACAATGGGATGGAAAATATTTCCAGCTAGATGACAGGATCACCTGCTTTCTGCCACTGTGTGCCACTGGTCTTTCTGCATGAACGGAGGAGCTGCCATTCCTGCTGTGGGATCCCTTCAGCAAAAGAGCCACCTGCCTCCCCCACGGTCTGCTTGCCCTGCAGCTCTTGAGCTCGTAAGTCCTTGGCGCTGTAGTGGGATTTCAGCAGGCTGTACCTCTTGGGTACCTCCAGCATGGGCATGGCAAAGCTGACTAGCTCTCCAGCACTGGGAAAGTAGCCAGCAACCCTAGGAGATAACTAAGCCGGTGTCCCCAGCCACCCAGAGCCCTGCGCACCTTGGAGGTGCTTTGCACACCTACATCAGTGAGGTTCTTCAGATCTCTTCCCTGCGCTAACAGTGTTCTGCCATAGGAGCGGGACTCTCACTGCTAGGGATCCAGAAGAAAGTAGGGTAGCAAAACAGGCATTGCCTTTGCCAGGTTTCTGAACAAATAGTTTCACCTCCAAGGCTGAAACCACATTGCTGCTCTTGTCACTCTTCCTGGGAAAGAATCTGAAAAGAAATTCAGACGCAACACTAAAATTACTAACAATGTGAACTACTGTTCAGTACATTTTTCTCTCTCTCAAGGGCTTAAGCTTATTGAGTAACCTCTCTCTCTCTCTGTTTCATCACAGAGCATTAAGTTTTGAGAAAGGGCTGAGCCCAACCACTGAAGCTCTTTATTCTAGTTGTGTAGGTGTGGTATTGACAGAGCCAAATTAAACACAGTTTACGCAGTGCACAGTTACAGCAAAACAAGCCAGATTTTGCACTGTGTACCTCAAGGGGGATTGGATAGGGATATTGCAGGGTCATTCAGATGTCTCTGAATGACTCTGTTACTGAGGCTCGGTGAGGTGTCAAGTTTTTTGGGGTAGCATTTTTGAGGTCCTGCTGCCGTATTCTCCACTCTTACTGAAGACTGTGGTGAAACTGTAATGACTTGGTTGGAAGGAGTGGTGAACCAGTAGTGAAAGCTATTGGAAATGTCTCCTTACGGTTGTGTACATATGTATGTATGTATGTATATGTATATATGTATGCATGTGTATATATGTGTGTATATATGCACCATTTGAATACACATGCTGAGGCCCTTTACCCTTCAAGAGCAGGGATATCCCAGAGGGGCAGCAGGCTGTTTTACTTTTGGCAGTCTTCATACAGTGTCCTGCAGATCAGGACCTCTCCTGTAAAATACAAACTGTTGAAAAAGAAGGGAAAAATGAAGCCACAGATTTTGTGCTCTCTAGCTTTAGGGTAAATCTGGGGTCATGCCCTTGACTGGGGTGGAAAAATCCCCTTGCACAACATGTATCTTTCCCTGTGGGTCTCAGTGGGAAAGCACAGTCTCCAGGATCAGGCCCCAGCTTGTTTGCTGAGGGAGCTGACACCTGCCTTCTCGCAGCAGGAAGGCTGCTTATTCTCAAGCATCTGTCTGCAAGCACTGCCTGGTGCTGCTCCGAAAATCCCTTCCTCCCTAATGAAGAGAGCTGGAGCCCTGGGAGTGGGGACAAGGCACACCGAGCACTCGCCTGCCCGCAAGCACAGCGGTGCCTGCAGCACAGGTTGCCCCAGCTGGCTTGTCATCGGCCCCCACCGCCACCCCAGGCTGCCCAGAGCCCCGGCTGTGCAGGGGGATCAGGCTGTGAGACGAGCTCTCACCTCCGTTTACACCGCTTTCCATCCCACTTGTGTTCAGTATAAAACAAATGCCCTCAACAGCTCCATACACCTACAAATTTTAAAAAATCCTTAGCTTGCAGTAAGTGCTCCTTCCTCCACAGCCATACACAGATATTGTCCTCGCTTCCAAAATGCAAAACTCCCCTTGAGCAAGGCTTTTCAATTCTCCTGGGCTGGAATCCCATCATGGCTGATACCCTGTGCGAGAGACGCCGTGCTTAACCTTGCTGCCTCTATTTTAAAATCCAAATTTGATCACCCGCAATTCCTTTTGAAATCAGTGGGTGGTGACAGTCTTCAGCCCACTGGAAAAGTCAGTGCATTAGGTACCTGAATATGAATTTATGTTTTTAATTTGGTATGATCCTCCTAGGATTTCGGTGTGAAGGTGGAGAAATCCAGTAATTCCTTGCAGCTTGCTCATTTGTTCTGTCCATGGATTATTTGTCAAATTCTTTTTATATTATCTTCATGAGAAATTTAATGAATCTTATCAACACCAAATCACTTGTCTCTGTTGGTTTACTTTCTAGGATGATTTATGTATCCATTAAATGTGATTGCGAGCCGCTTCCTAACACATGTAAACCTCAATTTTCAAAGATCTCTGGGGATGCTCTAAGTTTAGAAACAGCCTCACATAAAACACAATTACCCCATTCCAGCAGTGAAGATGAGTAAACATGGATATGGGGAGTTAGTAAAATAATAGTTTATTTGTTATTTCACAAACTATACTCTGTAATTAGGGAAAACTCTCCTTTAAGAATGATTGACCATGTGCCCTAAACTTGCTATATTCATCCTTGTTGTTACATGAGCTATTGATCCTGAAGAGAAAAGGTTGAATATATTTTTATTGAAAGAGCATAGCAATAAAATAAAATTCACATCAAAACCAAAGAGCAAGAATTATTAGGTAGATTTTTTTTTCCACTATGTATCTTCAGGGTATTATTTTATGTTTTCCCGTTGGGCAGCTGACATTGTTTGCACCCCTCTCCCATATAATCTTGAAGCTGCCTGCTCAGCCTCTCTCACATGCTGGGAATATTTTGGTTTATGGCCTACCTACCAACTGTTTCAGCTACTGAGATGCAGTGAGGTAATTAACGCATCCATCACCTTACACATTCTTCAGATGCTATGAGCAATAAGGAGACTTAGTCTTAATCTTCTTCTTTGTCTTATTCTTTCTCCCAGGCTTGGCACTGGCTTAACTTAAGCTCATACACATTTTCCTTGCTGAACTGTTCATTCATGTATTTTTGTTCTCTATTTATTGACTTCTAATTCCCTTCCTCTCCTAGCGTGCATGCTAGATTAAATCTCCATTATCTAAGCCTGTGTCTCCTTTGCCTAGCTCACACAGCCATGTAAGTATCATTATTGCTTAATATTTGTATGAAATTAGCATCCAGCAAATCCTGATCCACACCAGCAGCTTGCGCTGGGTGCTTCTCCAACAGGGAAACAAACGCAGAGCCTGTGCCACAGAGCCTGCAGTCAAGGTTGAGGCACATATCTGCTAAAATCTGCTATTTTTCATTTAACTGGTGATTGCTGACTTCTGCAGCTGCTGTTTGGGGCCCTGTGGAGAAGGGCTGTGGTCCCACAGAACCTGCTGACGGAAAGTCGGGCAGAAGCATGAGGACATCAGGGGAATGCTTTTCTCACCCCTTCATGGACCTCACCGTGAACCTAAGAAACACAGCGTGTGATGCAGTAGCACAACCTGAGAGATACACAGGAAGGGAAATAATTACAGATGTCTTTATAAATGAGGATAAACCCAGGATTTTTAAAAGGCCTGTTTCCTCTTCTGCCTGAAATCTGCTTTCTGCCAACATAACGCTGCAATCTCACCCCATTCATGTCAGAACAGAACGTAAGATGTCCAGATCCTATTAATGGCAGTGAAAGAGGAAGCCCTATGTGAGAAGCAGGCAAATGACAAGTCTTGCTGTGAAGCTCCCCCAGAAAGCCCAGCATGGATGAAGTGGCTTAACCAAAAGACATTTATGAAATCCAAGGTCAAAAGAAGTCTTAGAGTCTTAGAAAGATGTAAACCTGCTTTTCCAGATAATGCCAACAAGTTATCTGGTTAAACTAATCTATGTCTAAACTTAAACTGAGAGAAGTTCTTACAGAATATGTAGGCTGTGGTACATCCCCAGCAGTAATTCTGTTAAATTTTTCAACACCCCCTGCTATGCATGTGCAAGGATTCACAGGCACACCGAAACAGGCCAACTAACTATGCTCCTCTCCTCTGCTTGTAACCACTCTCAGAACAGCCCCGTGCCTCCTCTTCGCATGCTTTCTGCTATAAACCCAACCATTTTCATTTCCCAGGCAATCCATTGTATGTGGCTTTAATTGCACCGACCATAACTGCAACCAAAGGGTATCCAATCCAAATTATGTAGCACATTCTGATATTGGCCTCTGGAGCCACAGATCTGGGAAGGGGCCAGAAAAGCCATTTTACAATTATAGTCTAAGTCACAGGCTTAATAAATCCATTATTAAAAAAAAAGACAGAGCAGGCATGCCCACAAGGCAGGCATTAATCATGGCTAGATAAAGTCTACTTCTCTCCTAGGTGGCAAGCTCAAGGTTTCAGAAGGAGCTCACTCCTGCTGCAAGGACACCCCGCACTTTTTGCCCTAACAGTGCTTTTGCCCTGTGATGACAGGGAGCGGATTTTTTCACTGCTGTCTGTGCAGCTGCTCTGGAAGCAGAGTGTGATCCTGGAAGTAAGGATCACAAGGTCATTTTCCAAAATGAAGGAAGGAATAAGCATGTCACAAGAGTAGAAGGTGGAAGACAAATGAACCCAGTCATTTCGTATCTGGCAAATACTTGGCTCTCCTCCCTGCAGCTCGGCTTTCAGAACCAGCAAGCGGGAGGGAGGCTTATTGCCCAGCCCTTACTGCCTCGCTCAGAAAATCACAGTCCCACACTCCCTGTAACTCCTTCTACTTATTAAATACAGGAAGATGCCATAAACTGCAGCTGTATGTCACAGAGCTATTTCATTTTAGCCAAAAGTGAATGCTGTAAAAATGGATATGCTGCACACTTAGCTGATCACAGGCGTTTGATTCCTATAGTCAAAAATCATCAAGGAACAGAAATTACTTTTGTGACCCTAAATCAGGTTACAGCAGGCGAGGGTCTTTCCTGATATTCTTATGTTTTATTTTAGAAACCCTCTATCGTAAAAGGATGGTCATCTGTGCTACAGTCAATCACATGGTATCTGACCATCTAAACATAAGAAAACTCTTTAACAGGCTCTAGTCCAGATACTTTATTAAAGCCATTACCAGAGGCACATCAAAATGTAATAAGCACAGAAGCAGATAATGGTCAGAACATTTCTAGCGTGAAATGCATGATCTATTCTGATTAAGGGGAATCCAGGTTAAAAGCTGTCATTTTTATTTGGCAGTTTCAAATGTCACAGTCACATTTCTGAGACAAATCCAGATACCATGTTCCTGAGTCACCTCAAGTTTACTGTCAGCAGTCAGTCTCTGCCACTTAAATGTCAAAGCGCTCTTCTCACAACTCTTCCAGGTGCTCTTGCTAGACAGTGTATCTCTGCTCTGGATAATCCTGACTCTTCCTCTGTCTGCTACACTAATTCCCAGAAAGTAGCTGTACTGTTTTCTCTCCAGAGATGTAGTCCTAGTGAATCCCAGAGCCATCATAGCACCTGATATGGATGGTTCCTTGTCACAGAAAGAGGTCCCCAACTTGGCAGGGCTGGCTGGCAGACCGGGCACATGCAGCACACTCCCCAAGGCTGGCAAAGTCCAAGCTGAGCTGAGCAGGTGGTCAGGAGCTTATCATAGTGGTTCATATCATTTTGTCAATGACAATAGAGCTGTACTTTGGCTCTGCACTTACACCTAAGAGGTTCAGAGCACTTTAATTAATGAAATGGTAATTTATTCTCACTGCTCCTGAACTGCAGAGACCTACACTTGTCTTACAGGCTGAGTGAGGGTACGTGGCTAATGCAGCCAAGGTGGATGAAGTGGAAGAGCAGGAAGAGAAAGATAAGAAAGTGGCAGGGTGTCCCAGGGGAAGGGTTTCTTCACGTGTGCCGTGTCCCAGTGCCTCCACCGCTGGCAGCTGCTGGAGACAGGACAGGGCTTGGCTGGACCCAGGCTGGTAATTCCTGGGTGGTCCAGGTCCATCCCTTCACAGGCACCTCTGAGTGAATGCCTCATTGACACAGACCAGGCAGAGGGGAAGGCTTACATTGTATTATTATTTCAATAATTTTGATGCTGAAACATGAGTACAGCATTTGGACCAGCAGATGGGTTTTCCAATTCATTAACTCAGGAGTTTTGCATCTTGTTCCGAAAAGTTCCTGTGTTATTACTGTTGCAGAGAAGGGCTCCATTCTGGTTTCCAGTCTTTCACAAAGTAGATCAGTGATGACTGGGTTGAAATCCTAATTTGTGGATTCACAGCCAAGATCAGGATGGCGCATTAGATGCTAGTGAGGCACCAGCTCGCTCCTCATCAGGGCAGTTTTCAAAGTGCTTCTCTGAACAGAACTGTTTTCTTTGCACTGAGGATCACACAAAGCAGAGCCAAAAGAAACCATTTGGTAGGCAATAAAAATATAAAAGAAAAAGAACAAGTACATAAAAAATGTCACTAGGAGGGAGAGCAGTGTGTGCTGTAACAGCCTGATCCAAACCACACTGACATTCCCCCCCACACATGCCAAGGTAATGACAACACCCTACTCCTTTGTGTTTTCATACTTTTGTGGCACCAGACTCCAGCCAGAGACTTTTGATGCTCCACCATCTCTTACCATGTATGAGTAAAGCCTTAAAACTATGAAATATTTCATATAAATAATTTAACATTCTTAAAACACACAGATCAGCACTCTGAAGCACAGTATCTGTGGAAGGCTTCAGATTCAAAGCAAATTTCTTCCTGACCTCTGAAGAACAGCTATGTATCCCATCCAAATACATAAATAATAATGGCTAGCCTCCTGTTCAGAGGGGCGCTCATGGCTTCCAGCAAATTTTAGTCACAAGTGCTGTTTTGCTCCACCGTCTCAACTTTGAACCTGGTTTTTAAATTTGGCAAATCTAAAACCTCCTGAAGTTCTGCTTCCTTCAAATTCCTGAGTATCCCTCACCACTGTTCTAATTTCTGGTCTTTCCAGGGACTTCAAATAGATCTCATTTTCTTATAACCTCTAAGCAGTGTAATCACCTCAGTGCCATAATCTCTTTGTTTACTTGTAGAATGAATCCATTTCTATCTGATATCTCTCTCTCCCTTTATATTTCTTCTCTGTTCTTTTTAATATCATGCTTGCTTTACTTCATTCTGAATGAAGCAATCGAGGGCTAATAACCCCATTAGGTATTTATGTTCTTGTTTTGTCTCTAATGAGGATGTTGGCTGAAAAGTCCAGAGTAAGACATTGACAGCAGCTGGAAGAAAAGTCAACACCAAATGTGACTGCTTTAATATCCAACAATGCGGGCATAAGGGTGACCCACATATGTGCCACTTCACGCTTCCAGTAGTAACCAGGGAGGCAAATAAAGCTACACCATTCTGGAATTCAGATAAGCATAGGACTTAATAGCCTTGGCAGCTGACACCAGTTTTAAAGACCTGATCCGTCCAGTACAACAATATGCCTAATGGTGTCACTGCAGCTCTTTGAATCTGGGGTATTTGTTTGCTATTTCTCCTGCTTCTGGACCCCAAGTTCACATCAGCATCAGCAAGCAAGGCTCTGCTGGAATTTGTCATTCCTGCTACAGCTGGGGGCCATCTGCATCTGTTGCTGTCTAATGGACTGCTTCATAGCTCTCCTCTGTCACAGGCCATGTCCCAAAGAAGATGTGTATGGGCATGTGGCTGCTAATGGCAGATCCCTGGAGACACCTTTTGTCGTGGTTTAGCCCCAGTCGGCAACCAAGCACCACGCAGCCGCTCGCTCACCCTCCCCCTCCCCGGTGGGATGGGGGAGAGAATCGGAAGGGCAAGAGTAAGAAAACCCACGGGTTGAGATAAGAACAGTTTAATAATTGAAATAAAAATAATAATAATAATAATAATAATAATAATAATAATAATAATAATAATAATAACAATAGTAATTGTAATGAAAAGGAGAACGAGAGAGACAAACAAAACCCAGGGAAAAGAAAACAAGTGATGCAACCGCTCACCACCCGCCGACCGACACGCAGCCAGTCCCCGAGCGGCGATTGCTCCCCCCGGCCAACTCCCCGCAGTTTATATACTGAGCATGACGTCATATGGTATGGAATAGCCCCTTGGTCAGTTTGGATCAACTATCCTGGCTGTTCCCCCTCCCAGTTCCCTGTGCACCTGGCAGAGCATGGGAAGCTGAAAAAGAAAGTCCTTGACTGCTGTAAGCTCTACTTAGCAACAACCAAAACATCAGTGTGTTATCAGCATTCTTCTTACACTAAATCCAAAACACAGCACTATGCTAGCTAGTAGGAAGAAAATTAACTCTCTCCCAGCTGAAACCAGGACACCTTTTTACACCCTGTATATGTCCAGCCCATAGGCAGCCCTTCATCCCCAGCTCTCAAGGGGAGAAGGGGCTGTAACTTTGGAAACGGAGGCTGCTGGCTTCAGCAGAGGAGGAGAAGCAAGGGTTACCATCTTCCAGAATGCTGAAACATGAAGGGCTTTCCACATGGAGTGTCTGGGAAGTTGCAAGGAGTTGATGGAAGGAGCTGGAAATTTTCTTAGCTGCAAGAGCAGAGACAAAGCATGTTCCTAGAGTTGCTCTGTGATAACTCAGCTTCATCTCTGGAGGAAGGACCCAGCATGAAACTCAGTTGTCCTCCTCACTTCTTTGGAGGGTATAAAGGAGGAAAGCTTATGGCCTGCAGAATGAAGGAGCATGAAACTGAGATTCACCTTCTGAACCACGTAAGAGTGAGTGGCCCATCAATCCATAGGCATAAAAAGAGCTTGAAAGAAGAACTACAAGGATGTAGACCTTTCAGAATGCAAGAAGACTGAAAGACAAATGTGGCTTGGATCCATCCTCTGGACCTGCCTCTGGTGCTCAGAAAGAAAATTAAGTTGATGCTCTATACTCTATGTCTTGAGAAGAGTCTTCAGAGAAAGTTTTGCTTTTACATAGGATCCTCATGTAATACTGCCCGTAATTTTACAGACTCCTTTGTAACTCTGAAAAGTAGGGAGGAGAAAATTCTTTAGAGACAAGGCTGCTGAACTGTCACATGCATGATCTCTCTATCAGAGTCAGGTTTATGATTTCTTTTAATACTTCCTCCTGTGGGTCTTATTTATGAAGATAAATGTAAAATATATTGTAAGGCTATGGAGGGAAGCTTGGGTCAGCCTTTTATGCAGTCACATTGAAGAGTTGTTAAGGGATAATATAAAGGGTCATTAACAGACTGGGGAGGCAATTATTTTCTTTTTCCAGGAGGCATTTTGAAATTTTAAAACAAATCTTGTTCCAAATGAATGCGAGGCAAAATCCAAGAGCATCCACAGATGGGAAATGAAAATAAAACCACCTTTCAACTAAAATAGGTTCTTGCCTATTCTTTTTTAATATTTTCTGCTGATTTTGATCACTTCCATTATTTTCCACTATAGATTTAGTGAATATTCATTTTGAATTAAAAAGGCAGATTTCACTTAAAATGTTCAAATGGAACAATTTCAAAACCTCTTTCAGTATTTTTTTAAAAGTGTTTTTAACCTGTATCCTTCTTCAGAAGCTTCTGTTTCATTCAACAAGCATTTTGTTTCACTGTAAATTTAATGAAAATAAAAATAAATAACTCTTTGGCCAACATGTAGAACATGTCCTCAAAGATCCAAACCCCACGAGTTTCCCACAGCTCTTCACTGGAGCTTTATCTACCTACCTTTTCATGAGCACAGTCTCTTGGACTTTCAGCTGCTACGGCTCCATTTCTGTGCTATCCAATCCTTCTTTAAAAACAGTGTGTGTCAGTATTTTTGACTTTGCCTGTTTACTGTTCAAACAAGAAAGTGCTCATATGGGGAGCCAAAAAGTACATATTTCTCTTAGACAACAGGTAATTGATTTCCAAGCCATTCTCAGTTATTGTATGCCACTTGAGAGACCTAAATGTTCCAGTAATGCAGAGAGAAGCCATTCAATTTGTGTTACATATCACTCTGATTTTACCATTTATACTAAGGTCTTGCACAAAATTAAAGCAGCCAGCAACAGTAACGTATCGTAGAACATGTTTTCTGAAGGACTAGCCTATTGGGAGAAAAATCAAAACAAGTAAAGCTGTTTGGAAATACGAATCTCAGAAGTGCTGTACATTGTATTTTATAACACCACCCTTTTAGCACCAAGCTCATCAGCTGTACTCCTTCACTTCATGGGATGTTAGGCTGCCAAGTTTCTCAATCTCTCACAGGCTGCTTTTCGAAGATCGCTACGCTCTGAAGGGTGCTGTTAAATCAGGCTCTGGGATGAGTGTAGATGCCATCACAGTGTCTTGAGACCTCCTCACTCCCCTTCCATGGGTTGTTGAGGACTCGCTCCCCTCCCTGCTGTGCTGCTGTGTGCGGGATTGGGATGACATTGCTGAAGGACAGAGAGTAAGTCAGGGCAGAGAGTGCTCTGGTTTTGTGTTAAATGGACATCAGCAGTGCAATTGAAAAGGCAAACAAACTTCAAACAGAAAAGATTCACCTGTTCTTGATACAAGGTACTCTAAAAATGACCACAAATACAAGTATTTAGAAAAGACTACTTCCTTTCTATATCCTGGTTTACTTAATGCATCTAGGGGCAATTTGTGCATCGTAAATGTCAGCTTCTCCGTTATGTCAGTGTGTTCTCGGCTTTCTTTTTTGTATAACTTTCTTTCTTTTCATTGACTAGCTGCCAAGTTGATGGTGTCTCTTTTGGTATCTCCTGACTCACGGGCCTTCCTGTTCCCAGCTGTCCCAGTATCCTGTCATGGTGCTGAACAATTAGTACTTAGGTTATGAAGTTGATTTATTTCCCTCATTTTCTGTATTACAGCGTGATGCTGCTATGGAGTGAGGATTTACAGAGCCAATCGTTTATGCCCACGGCCTAAGGCTGGCATCGCCAGCGAGAAGGGCCATGGGCTGGCAGGTCTATGCCTAGCTGGAACCGTATCTCCATGCAGAGTCTTTCTGACAAGCCACAGGCATAAAGGTCCAAAGTAAATGTGCGTGTGAGTGTATGTATATATGTGTATTCTAGATACGTGTTCCAACATATATATATGTGTGTGTGTGTGTGTTTCAGTAATAGCTATCTCAGGGTGTTTGCATAGCCAGTGTTATCACTGAGACATTTCTCTCCTCCTTGTATTGCCTCTTGTCTTTTTCCTTCCCTCTCCCAAGACACAACAGCACTGTTTGCCCTCCTGTCAGCACTGTGCTTCTAAATCAGCAGAGCCAAACCCCCCCATTTCCAGAAGCCAAGACAGCAGCTATTACAAAAGCATTTTATTCTTGCATCCTATTTTGTCTGCCTGTGCCAACCACTACAAAAATCCAATTCACAGGAGGCCAGCTGGCCAGCTTCTCCTACAAGTTTCATTTTGACTATTCCAAAAAGTAGTAAGTGGTTCAGGTCACAGCTGAAGAGTACAAGCCAGATATAAATCACATCAGCCCAAGCTTAAGATATCCGCAAGCAATCGCTGGACAGTTTCAGCCACTGCAGGCCTTTCACACCCAGAACATCCACTGACGTCAATGGAAATTTTGGACGATGACGGAGAGCAGTGACGATTTTTGACTCCGGCAGTGAAAGCCTTGAGAGCCTAATGTTTAGGTTTTCTCTGCCTTAGTTTGTATATGCTGTCCCTCACCACACGCCGAATGCCGCACAAATGCTTGCCTGCAGTTACCTCAACGCAGCCCTGGGAAATAACAGCAAGCCTCTACCCTCACGCCCTGCTGCCGAGCCGAGGGGGGACAGGCTGGCTGGCCACGTCCACATGGGAAATTGTGATAGAGTGTCACCATGAACCTCAAATTCAGGCTCCCAGCACCCTTTCCAGCTCTTTCCCTGGGAGACTTTTCATCTTTTCAGTAACTGAAGTGTTGTAACATTGCTTGAGGTGCCTCTCCAAACTGCTGAGACCTGCAGGGAATTGCCTAGTCTGCTTAGGTAACATTAAAAAACAATGTGGGTTTGTGGTTTGGGGTTATTTTTTTTCCACAAAATTTCAATTAACTCACCTTTTAAAGGCCAACATTAGCAAACACATTCATATGACACCTCCTGGGCCGCCCCAGGCCCAGCCCCTGCTCCTCAGCGCAGCACCCAGGCACGCTGGGTGAGGAAAGGGGACCTGAAGCAGCTCCTCTGATGGCTGGGGTGCCCTTCCCAAAAGCTGGGGTGCGGGCCCCCCAGTTGGCCCCAGGGCGCTGGGGAGGCTGGGGCTGTGCTGCATTGCGCTGCTGCCTGCCCAGGGGAAAGCTGTGTCTGCAGAGGCCAGACGCTTTTCCTGCAGTCCGGCGGTGCTGCTGGCACCGGGCAGCAGCAGCACAGAGCGGCTGCGGAGCTGAGCCCTGCGGGGTTTTTTAATTTTGGCTGCACATAATGAAAGTGAGGAGCAAGAGCCTCCAGGGGAGCAGTCCCTCTGGGGACCCAGCGGCCCCAGGCCACTTCTACCTGACTGGTGCAGGGGGAGATCCTCAGGAAGGTCTGAATTCGTTAGCGCTCAGTTGCTCCAAGCAGTCGGTGTCTGGTTTTCGAAGACGGCAATCATTAGGTGCATGGTATAAGCAGGAACGATCTTGCTGGAGTCAGGCTTTAAGGGCACCTGCTCACCAGCCTTTCCGCTGGACTGAAAATACTTGCAAAGCAGCAGCAGCAACACCCCAGCTGTGTCAGCGTGCTCCTTGAATTGGGCCTTCCCTGTTCTCATCGCTCCGTGATGAACCCGGGAGGAGGAAGAGGTGATGCACTGCAGTCTTTAACCAGCAATGGTCATCTTCAAAATGGATGGCCAGCCACAATCACAATGCTAATTAGATTTGAAGAATCGATGCAATACTTGCTTTGGGCAGGAAGGCAGTTTTAAGGGCAAAGTTACAGAGCCCTGTTAGGAATTTCCCATTTCATTGTTGGGCTTTTTTGAACTCTTGAGTAAATAGTGTCTGGCAACTTGCTGCTGCTCATTCTGTCAGTTCGCTCCATAACTCCATAAGGACCGTCATTAGCTTTGATCCAGCTCACTAACTGCTCTTCACACTCTGCCCTGGCATGCCTACACGTGGCTTTACACGGCGCTGTCAGAGCTGACAGTCCTTTCTCTTACTCCATTTGGGCATGATGTCAGGTCCTGACATAACCTCCCTCCCTCACACCCCGCCATGCAAACGAGCCAGTTCCCTCTCGCTTGTCCTCCAGCCCTGCCCCAAACACAGCAGGAACCGGCCCTCTGCATGCACCGTGGGCACACCAGTAATCCCCAGGCACCTGTGAAGCTTTCATTCCCCTCGCTGCCCCTTCCAGCTTCAGCTACTGCTGCTGCAGAAGGGAAATGTCCAGTCTGAGTACCTCCTGGCCGCTGCTCTGGTGGGCTCTGACTAAGATTTAAGGCTGATCCTTAAAACCACACCAAGTCAAGGGTTGCATCTCCTCACGGGCTCAGTAACCAGCTGCTCCGTGAAGCAGTCTTTGAGTGTAACTAAAAAGCTCATCTCTATGTCCAAGTGTGATGTCTGCCTGGTCTGTGGGTGTTTGGAGCTTGCATATAGCAACAGTATTACATTTGATTTGTATAACACCGATTATCCAGAAGAGTATAAAGCAATGCAGGATCTGGGTACCTCTAAGGTGTATAGGCAGAAAATGTTGGATAATGCACCATGTGATAACTTCAGCTGTCTGATTGCTGAGTGCATGTTGTCACATTAAAAGCTGCTTCTCGCCAGCAATACTTGCTGCGTTTTCCAAAATGGCACATCCCCTCTGGCCTGATGGAGGACCCACAGATGCCAGCCTGCCCCACGCAGCAAGCTGAAGGGAGACTTTGGAGGGACCATCTGGTGTCTGTGATAACACACCCCAGAGTGAGCTCAGCTGCTCTGGTGCCCATGGACAGATGTGACTCTGTGGGGAATTTGTTGCAATGTCTGCTTGCACTGCTACAGCCGGTGCCCTTCCTCTAAAGTATCAGCAGCGCTGATACCCTTACCTTCTCCCTAACGCTCTCCCTCATGTCCCATCAGCGGTGGCTGGTGGTTCTGCTCCCACAACAAACAACCTAGATGCAAAATTCTGCAGTATGTTTGGGTACAAAAATTAAACGAAATAGTCATCCTCATGCAATCCACTTCCTGCAGCCTCTGCTGCAGTCACGTATGTAAAAGCTGTAGCGTGTGTCCTAGGACTACTGCTCTTCACTGGAAATGGACAGAGACAAAACGAACAGGTTTAGTGCCCTGGGCACAGCAAATTGTGGGATTGAGGGCCATCCCACAGGGGAAGCTGCAGACTTTTCCCTGTGCTTCTGCAGCCTGAGACTTCCACCCTGGTGTTTTGCTAAGGCAGTTTACAGTATGTGAATTTTCCCTGTGGTTTGGTCTTGTTCTTTTAAACTTTTTTTTTTAAAATGTTAGTTTAAACAGTCTCTCATTAAGGCTTCTGAGTGTGTGCTAAGGCTTGTCTTGGAAATGTGTATTCAGGTGGTTTGTAAGATTTGTATTATTTGCTTCTTTTGGAGCCATTCTGGTGTATTATGTAAATCCATAGCTAAGCATTTCCTGGGACCATTTATTGTGCAAATGCCTCGTTTGGCACGTGTACAGTGCTGAGCAAAACCAATTGCTTGTGTCTCTCCAGTTCAGAGAAGCAAGATCAGCCTGGAGATTTTTTGTTTCGTTTAAGAGAAAACAATTTTCTCATTTCATTGCCTATCAGAACAAGTTCTCTGCAAATGAGCTGGAAACTCCTGGAATAGATAAAAGTTTAAAGGCAGAACATCAGCCCCAAATCATGTATAGAAACAAGTAATGGTCAACATCAGACACAGTCATTTAAAAGTGGCAGCTGGACACTGGATTGACTTCTGTGGTCATTTCTTGCATTTAATAACATGCTTACAGAAAAATATGCATGGGACGATGGGCATTAACAGGCCATTAGACTATTTTAGGTAATGTCCATTTCTGGGAAACTGCTTAATCCCTTAAACAGTTATTTTCCAGTTCATGTAATCAGGTAGGTTTGGTGACAAGCCCCAGATCTACCTGTTGCTTTAAGCTTCAGTTCAGGCCTTTTTCTATGTACTGACTCTGTACAAATTCACCCCCAGAGCGGAGGAAAGCAGGCGTGGGGTACCTGACACCAGGAAGTTCTCCATCCTTTCTTAGTTTCAAGGTTTGGCATTCCCTGGCCAGGTCATTGCTTCTCTCCCCCCTGCAAACTCGGGAAGGGGCTGTGGGTTGTGGTTTGCCTCCGTTCCCTCCCGCAGGAAGGAGGTCTGCAAGGGGCTCTCAGGGGCCACAGGCAGTGGAAAGGGGGTGTGATTTGCAGGCTTGCCCCCACCCCAAGCCTCCAGACTCCCTCCCTGGGATTGCTGCAAGCCACACCTGGAAGGTCAGAAGAGGCACAGAGCTCCTTGCAGGCACCATCAGCTGCAGCTCACAGGTTTCAGCAGGGGTGGGACAAGCTGTTGGAGGTCATGGCAGGACCTGCCACCCCACAGTCCCTCTGAAGGAATCTCCCAGTTACTTGGAGCTGGAAGTGAGCAGCGCTGCCCCATCTCCCACCTCTCTCCCCCACGGTCCGATGTCCCTGGGTGCTGTGTTATTTCAGACAGCAGAGCCCTGAGATGCGTCACCATCACTTGAGTTTAAATGAAGCTGGAAATAAATGTTTTGAATTATACATTGTGGTGGAGCATCATGTTGTGCCACTGAACTGTGCTAGAGGAACGGAACGTAAAAGCCATTTCCATTTGTGGGGGAAAGCCCCACTGGCAACGTTGCCCCCTTGCAGGTGGTCCGATGCCAGCGACCGTGGGGCCATATCCAGCCCTAAACCTCCTGTGCAAGCAGCACCCACACCCCATGGTAGCTCCCCTCTGCCACCTTCCCACAGCTGGTCTTGGGGCTAGAGCACAGCCCTGCAACCCACTCTGCTGTTCATCTGGGGATCCCGCTCCAGCGTGGGCCCCAGGCACACAGAATCATAGAATCATAGAATTGTTTAGGTTGGAA
>VYZW01001743.1:2108-13326 GCA_013401315.1 Balaeniceps rex | reverse complement strand
TTGATTGGAAATGCCTGCAGAAGTGTCGAGTTGGTAGGGGTATGTGGAAGGAGAAAGGGTCTTCTCTCACATCTTGTAATTATTAAAAGGACTGACATAATTGTTGTGGCATTTCCCTATGAACAGGACTATTACTCACCTTTACAACTTGGATACACGGCAATAACATCTTAAAAAACTCTAAGTGGTACACGCTAGGGAAGAGTTCAGTCTGTGGCGTGGCACCTCACCTATTAAAATCAGAAATGCCATTTCATTCATTTTTCTCCTCACTTTAGTTAATTTTACTTGGGAGGGCATGGCAAATAACTAAATAAAAGACATCCGTTAAAAAAATGTGTAGCGTTTGTTAACACTTTCTAAAAAGTGAAGTTTACTGCTACTATACATAAGGTTTTGCTGAAAAAGGCCTTGTAAAAATTGCTCATAAAGATTTTAAAGGCATTGTTTCAAACAAATAACAGTCCTTCAACTTAGATAAGATATTTTATCTGTGGAAGTCTCTGCAACAACACATGATACCATCATGAGCTTCCTCCGCAAGGTTAATTTATCGGAAAATACGGCAAACCCAAAGGTTTAATTTCAAATTAGCCACTGATCTTTCTTCCAAATTCACATGTACTCTCTCTAACATGTTGTTTGCCTTTAGCTTACATCAAATGGCTATAGATGAAAAGATGCATTTAATTTATTTTTGGAAATTAGATTACATTATCAGTAACCCACAGAGTGACGCGTATTCCCTGGATATCACACCTGCTGTTTGACAGCATTAACAAAGATGGACATTTGCGTAAAGGAAACTGTTTTTCATCACTTGCAAGCCACCACCATACTATACGGATAAAGAATTCATGCCACACTTGAATACTAGCCGCAGAGATACAGAAGCACAGTAGCACAGATAAATAGCAACACAATCTTCTACTTATACTGTGGAGGAAAGAGCAAGGAGAGGACATCTTTTTGTCTTATGCTTTTAATACAATCAATTGAAATAAGGTATAGGCAAATATGTTTAATCAGGACAAATCAGCATTGTCCAAATTACAGTTTACTCAGCACAAAAGAATAAAATACGAGTAATTCTAAAACAGATTAAAGTGAATAACAACAGATTTCAGCTGAAAGCCTGATTCCTCTCACAATCATGCCAAACACAGAGCAGACATTTCAAAAGCAATTGTAATTATAAGCAAACACCAGCTCAGCCTCTTACTTAAACATATTACATAAACCAATACTGCTAGTGCAACGTGGATTTTGAAACTGCAAAATGCATCCTCAGCTCCATGGACCTCTGCCATGAAAGGATTTCTGAAAATCTGTGAGAAAAAACAACGCCGTCCTTTTTATAAAAACTGATTCACAGAAAGAAATCAAACCAGGCTTTTGGGCATGCTACCTTTTTTTTTGATGAATTCTCAAAAAGGAGAGGGGGAGAGGTGACACTGCAGGGAGTGGAGCAAGGAATGCATGCCAGCCCGATGAGCCACTGCTAACGTGTGCACCGACAGAGAGGAGGTGCTGGACAGATTTGCCACACTGCTGTAGACACACAATGAATTTGGCTGGCCATCTTTTTAGGTGTTCATTTCAAAGTTAGCACAGTAACAGTCTTTAATTAAAGTCTTTAATTCAGTCTTTATACAAAGCAATTGACTGTTACAGACTTTCTTACATGAAACTTCACTGTACTGCTTTCTGTGTCTTATACACTGTGATCTGTGGACCATTTCTAGCAGGTAAGTAAAGCAAGCCCATTACCAGGAGGCTTAAATCCGTTAGGCAGGTGCTCACATATCGACCAAAAAAAAGAAAAAATCAGAAAGCTTCTGCAAAGAAGTATTCTTCTGCGTATTTTTCGCTCCCCCTCCCCAGTTGCCTAATCTTAATATAGTTGTAGGAGCAAATTGTCTGGGTTACATTGCAGCTACCTCCAGCACCTCGGTGCAGACAAACACTGGACATTTAGATACAGCCCTAATTAAGCCAAAAGTAATGTGATACTGGACATGCAGTTTTGCTTGGCCTCCTCCACACAGAATGTTATACAAAGGGTACCAAAAAGCCTTCTTAGTATGTTTCTTCAACATGAAATTATTTGTTACAACGAGCTATTACACTGCCTATTTAACAAACAGAAATGTTAGCACTAACAATAGCAACATTGTTATCTGAGCAAATTACAACTGATTGGCATTTGCCCCTGTAAAGAGCCCAGTGCTGAGAGACTGATAAGCCATAAAAGCAGCCAGATCCATTTTCATTTCCAAAGCATCAGGGAAAAGCACGACCCATTCGTAAAACAACGTAAAGAAAATGAAGTCTCAGGACAGTTTTGCTCTGCAGTCCTACTGGCATCCCAAATTGGAAAGCAAACTGGTAAAGGAGCAGATGTACGAAATAGCACAATTTTAGTTCCAAGGATTCCAAATTCAGGACAGACGTGTAATTTGCAGCACTGATTAAGACAGAATTCTATTAAAATTGAATGCTTGGGGAGGAAAAAAAATCATAAAAAAGGAGGCGTTAGTTTTTCCACTTATTGCTTAGTTTTTGCTTGCAACTAAACCAAGAAATAGTACAGTTATTTGTCCTTCATCGCCAAAACCACAGTAGTGAAGTTGGAAACAATTCTAGGAAGATTCAACAGAAGTGGTTAAAGATCAGGATACCATAAGAAATGGTTAACTGGATGGGATATCAAGATAAATAGATCTTGCTTACTGCATGAGTGAAAGCTCAACATCAACACTTCACTGAGCTAATTTTACATACAGCATGTCTATGATTTGGATCACGTTTCCAAGGCGAGCCTCATTTTGTAAATTTCTGCACATTGTTGCTCTCTAGATCAATTTATATTTCTTGCCATTCTTCCAGCTGCTGTAGCTCTCTAACTTCATATCATCTGCAGATGTAATTAATGTGCTTTCCACTTCCTCTTTCAGATCATTCAAGAGAACGTTACGTAAAACAGTGAAGCACTAAACACTTCATTTATACAGAAAATGAGCAGATCTGCTAGAGGTCCCAGTGGACAACAGGCTGACTGTGACTGATATACTGCTCCCCTTCAATATCTGTTTTATTGTTTGTTGGGATTTTTTTTTATTGTTGCTTTTTAAAGACACATGAAGATGAATATAGAATCATTTAGAAAGTTGTGTTCCCCTACTCAGAAATCACAGTCAGCACTTATCCATTAGACAAGTATTTTAAGCTTAGAAATAAAAACAAGAATTAGAAGCTTATGACAAAACTGTCATTTTCTGTTCACCTCTCACCCTGCCCACTGTTTGTCTTCTACAGATGAAGACAGAAGTGATCTCAACCATAAGAGAGAAAATATTTTGGAAGTAAACTGAAAAGCTTCTCAAGTAATTTTTCTTTTAATTACTGATGTTTACAGGAAGATGCTTCACATAGGAAAAAGAAGTCATTAAAATATGAGCCAACAATTTTTTCATGGAAAATTCTAAAACGACATGAAAATTATTCTATAGAGATGGTGGATTTTAATTTTGCATTAAATATATGTATGTTATATAATCTTAGCATTACTACATTCCACTAGAAATGAGAGTTATTGTATCTAAAGGCAATAATTACCAAAGGTTATGCACTAAAAGGAGAAGCCATTTACACAGCAGTGCCTCCAAGCTCTCTGTTCTGGGGCAGAATCTGAAGCTAGATAATAACAGTGAGCTAATTTCCAAAACCAACAATTTTTCATTATGACATACTAGTCTATAACAAAAAAACATTCATGCTGGAAACTCTCATTGCATCTGCATTGCTGGCCATGATTTCTCTCTGTATTGCTTAACTATCCTGACAATTCTTTATAACAGTATTTGTTATCCAAAATACATTTAAGGAATTCCATACTTCCACAAGCTAGAAAAAAATATTTATTTAGAGAGACAGATGTTGTCCTTTCTTGTCCTGGCAGGCTACAACAGCTATATAGTGGCACTCTCTCTTTTCTATTTATATTATATACTTAAAATGTAATCCATAATATTTTGCTTTTTCCTTCTCTATTTTGAAAATGATTTAACAAATAATTTTTACAGAGAGTACTCTTACAGATACTTAGGTCTGATTTTGAAATGAAAATATTCCTAGTGTGTGAATTAATTGATGGAGTTTTAACTGTACGAATCAACCTACAGCCTGTAACAGAATCATCTCTAACTCACCTCACTCATCTTCCACTTTTCCTATGCCTTTGGAGTAGGACTCGGAGATCCTTGCGCTCTGCTTCTAATCATAGTATTTCAAACTGTGTTAATAATCAGCTGGGTTAGCATAGTTAATAACATCTACATCCTTGCAGACAGATGCTGCCTCCTGCAAGGAATTGCCTAAGCAAATGTCCTTTCACCGGGGAAATACTAATGAAGAATTTGAGGAGGAAAAAATTCCACAGCAGCCCACCAGCATGGAGCAGCTGTGTAGTCCCTCTCTGCCTTTATCAAGACCTGCAGTCTGTAACAGCAGATGTGACCCCTGCGTTGAAGCAGCAAAGCCCTGCAGACCCATATAACAACAGATCCTTTTGTCATTGCCCTATCCTGAGCATCTCTCAACACCTTTCCTACGCTAGAAGGGAGCTACGCTGGGAGGGATGTTTCTACAATAGAGCTCAGTCTTACTAGAGCTCGGACTTTCCATGCTACCTATTAATGCCAGTTCAACTGGGTCTTTGGGAACTAGGGAGGATGGGGGAGCGATCAGGGTGGTTTTTATTAATAAAAATCCCACAGTCTGAAACCATATGTTTTCAATACTCAAAAAGCCATCTTAATAAATCTCAAGAACCAAACCAAAACAAATGCTTTACTCACTTATTTTTCAACACTTGCACAGATTTATACCTAGAAAATTTTGCTAGGACAAGATATTAAAAGATGTCAGCTGAACTACGCTGAAGTCACCTACTGATGACCTTGCCTATGACTGGTACTGAAAGTACATTCTTTACCACAGAGTTAGAGATCAGCCATAACATACAGGACAACACTGAACGTTACATTAATTCAGAAGTAAGATGTCTCTTACATGCTTGCATTACAATAGGCAGTAGTATTGCATTACAATAAGATACAGCAACTTTCTTTTCTCAGCTGAGAGCTGGAACTCTTGCAAGACAGACAGGATGTGATTTCCAGAATCAGCCTTGCTACTGCCGGTTAAATATCAGCTACCACTTTTACTCCATGTACGCACACACTCTGAACTAAGATAGAATTAATACTTTGATAAAAGTAAGTTTTCACTATGAAAATACCTATGAATTTAAGAGAGAAAAATGTTAATGAAAATTCACGTACAGGGTTAAAGAATATGACCTACAAATGAATGATGCTGACACTTAGTTGCCTATACAAAGGAAGTATTGTTACAAGCTTGAATCTGGAAAGCATTATACCATTTTTATTTCTTAAGTCATCAGTGAGTGGTCTTGATTTTTTAAAGCTGTGCCACTATTATCTCCAGGGAAATCATTCAACAGTAACCATGACATCCCTGGGTGTGGTAATAAAATGAGTACACTAGACTTGCACAATACAGTGATGACAATGTGAAAGCAGAAGTTGCTTTTGTAACAGCAAACTCTAGGAAGCTAGAAAAATTACGAAGTACCACGGAAGCCAAGAAATCTTGCCGGTTACATCAGTCAATATAAAAATACGATCGCCAGTTATAAAAATCAAGTTTAAGATAAAAATCCTGCCTTTCTCCACTTTTGCCTTTCCCTCCTGAAATGTTATTTGTGAGAAAAGTATTACCTCATCCTCAAAAAAAAAAAGCGTCTTCCTTCTTGAAGAAGGCATTACATCTATTCTAGAGCAAAACAGCTGACATAAGTGATTGCTATTTTTCTCAGGTTTTTACTACATGCTGAGGAAACCTTCCACATAAATTGCCATCGTATTAGCTGCGCATCAACTGATGAAATTCCATCTGGTTTCACTATTTTGTATGGCAGGGGCTCCCAAATATTTTGGACAGTGCTTTGCTGTTTCTCACACCCTCAAACCCACACATTCATGGCACCGTGGCCCCCTTACAAATGCAGTGCAAGGAGACTACTTTTGTAGAGTAAACTAAGCAGAAATCAGGAACATCGCCAAGTACTAGAATACGCTAGTATTATATATGTCTATAGCACCGGAATGGTCCCAGCATGTCCTTGGCCCATGCCAGCAACCACCTCACCAAACACTCTGCAGCCACATCGCAGGAGTTGGAGCATGCCAGGGACCGCTCCCAAGAGGCAGTCTGCATGCAGCCACCCTCTTCTGGAGGTTGAGAGAGTTTAATCTCATGGACATCGACAGTCCCCTGCCAGTTGGGCTCTGTGCCTGGGAACATTCCCAGGAAATTTTAATTTACCAGTGCAGAGGCAACCACAGTAGTCCCTGGAATAGTGCTCTATCAGGTTTGCAGCAGAAGGCACTGTATTTTACTGGATTAAGGACCAACACACACTGCAGAAGCAGCTCTCAGGTTTCCCTTCTGAGGGAATATCTGGATCCTGGGGAAGGAGGCAGAAAAAAGGCTGAAGAAGGCTCTGTCGCTTACAAGTTATTCCATTCATCCATCATCAACTTGTACACTGCAGTGTGGGCCAGACTCG
The DNA here is from genome assembly GCA_013401315.1 of Balaeniceps rex. Taxonomy (NCBI): domain Eukaryota; kingdom Metazoa; phylum Chordata; class Aves; order Pelecaniformes; family Balaenicipitidae; genus Balaeniceps; species Balaeniceps rex. Next base: position 6,671 of record VYZW01001743.1, on the reverse strand, counting down.
AAGAAGATTCCTATCCTAAAAGCTCTTCATACCGTCATTGACTGGGAGGTGTCCAACCTCCTGAACAGTGTCCTTCTTGTGCTGGGAACCCAAAACTGGATGCTGTATCAAACTGGCTAATACCAAATAAAGAGGGATAGCCCCTTCACATGCTCTGCTAACTGTGCTCCTGTCAACATGGCCTGGGATATGGTTGACCTCCACTGCTGCCAGGGCTCAGACTCAGCTCGCTGCCTGCCAGGACCCAGGGCCTTGTCTTCAGAGCTGCTCCCCAGCCCCACCATCCCCAGCCCATCCCTTGCAGGGGCTCTCCTGGCCCTGGGCAGGGCTTTGCATTTGTCTGCTGACTTTCATATGGCTCCTGTCAGCCTGTGCCCCCAGCTCGGCCTCTCTGGGTGGCAGCCCTGCCCTTGAGTGCATCCACTGGTGACTCCAGTTTGGTGCTAAGTGGAAACTCAATGAATGTGCACCCTATCACCTCCTTCATGTCATCAATAAAGATATGAAACAGGACACATCCCTGGAGAGACCGCTGCAGCTCTCCACTTGTTACCAGCCTCCAGGCCCTTACGACCCATTAACCACTGCCCTCTAAGTCCCATCATCTAACCAGTTTTCCATCTATCTCATTCTCCACCCATCCAGACCATAAGGGCCCAACTTAGACATAAGAATATTGTGGGATACAGGACTGAAAGCCTTGCCCCAGTCCCAGACAAATGTCATCCTCTGCTCTCCCTTCAGGCACAAATCCAGTTGTTTTATCACAGAAGGCAGTCCATATGGTTTCTCATGATTTATATTTGGTAAATGCAAGCCAACAGCTCCCAGTCACCACCTTCTCTTTCATGTGCACAGAAATAAGCTGAGCAGAGTTGCTCCATGACTTTCCCAGAAATCAAAGTGAGCCTGACCAGCCTGTATTTTCTCTGAGCATAATTCCAGCATCTTTTGAAGACTGGTGGAAGATCTGCCATTCTCCAGTTGTTAGGGACCTCTCCCAGTCTCTGTGAGCTTTCAAATTTGATAGGGATTAGTCTCATGAAGGCCAGCTCTCTAAGCACCCTTAGATGCAGTGCATCTGGTCCAATAGACTTGAATGGGTTCTTGTGGTGAAGAAAACAGTAACATGAGAAGCCAGCTCTGCTCAGCAGTCTAAATTTCTTATTCTTGCCCAGATTTCCCCAAAATTCAGTAAGATCCTTGGAAGCACTGCACTTTGACTTCCATTTTTGAGATCATTTTAGCAAGAAGCTCTCAACGTAAAATCCTACTACGTTGTTCAGGGGAAAGAGGAGGAGGATGTCTTTGAAGATTTAGATATTGTACCAAAAGTTGAACATCATTTTCCTGAAACCTCACTAAGGCTAATTCTTTGCAATCACAAGAAACAATGTCACATAAACTCTCTCATAAAGGAATTGAAGGTTTTAAAAGAGTTTCTTGATCTCACCAGTCTAGTTGGAAAGCTGTTCAGGACATTTTTTTCTAATTTACTTCCTAAACACACACATGCCCAACTTCTATCCATTTGCTCTTGCACAGACACTGTTCCTTAGCTTACAGCATTCTTCTCCCTCTCTAATGTTCAGACTCAGTTATTTATAGATAATTATTTTTCTCCATCAGTATTTGTTCTGTTGAACTAAAGCTCAAGGTTGTAGCTTTGGCTACATATATGTTAGGCTGTCTATTCTTTATATCATACAAGCTTCCTCCCACTTAGAATTTGTATTTATTGACTGTGGATGACCAAAACTGTACACAGTGATAGCACGTGTGGGAATCATTCAAAGCTGCACCAGGGGAGATTTAGACTGGACATTAGCAAGCATTTCTTTACCAAGAGGGTGGTCAAACACTGGAACAGGCTTCCTAGAGAGGTGGTCAATTCCCCATGCCTGTCAGTGTTTAAGAGGCATTTGGACAATGCCCTTAACAACATGTTTTAACTTTTTGTTAAAGTTAAAGTCATCGATATTCAGTCTATTTGCACATTTCATTTCTTTCTTTCACCCTACCACATTTGTCCTGTAAGAATCACAAGGATAGGGGGATTACCTATATTTCAGGAGGCCTGGTTCTTCAGATCATTCTGGAATAAAAGTGGTAAATAGTAAGCACATCAGATATGGCTTAAATACCCCTTTTAAAGAAAAAAAAAAAAGTGAGCCATGTAGACAGGTAAGAGAAATTGCGTGGGTGCCAGGAAGACACTTACTGAGCAAGAAACTAATTGATTTCTTTCATGAATGGCATTATATCTATATGTCTTTCTTCAAAGCCTTTGGAAAACTTCCTTGTTTAAACTTTACACTCCTTAGAAACATCATGTTTCACATATCTATACAATCAGCTACTTCTGTGAAGCTTAATCCCACCCGTGCTGAAATGGTCTTTAGCTACTGAATTTTGACAGCTGTGACATGGTCTGGTCAAGATCTACCCAGGCTATGACTCACTACCCTAAAGTGCTCTGTAATAGTTTTCCCAAACTTACTCTAAAAACTGTTGTTCATGAGAATACTTTCCCCTCCCCCCCATTAAACCCTTACATATCAACAAGACCCAAATCATATCTTTGTAAAAAATGAGCTACATTTCAAAAAAGGGATGAACCGAGGAAAGTTATACAGCATTTACACTAAAACAATGTTCACCTCTCAAGGTGCTAAGCTAAAGAAAGTCGTTACTGTTTTTCCCTTCAATTTTCTTCACCACTTCGTAGCAGAATTCCTTAAAATTAAAAATACACTGAATACTAGAACGCACTGCAGCAGTAATACTCAGCACCTGTAATATTAAGTATTTCTTCCAATTCTTTCCCAATGGTAATCAGACACAGTGTTCCACTTCACTAAAAAAATCTGAGCAATTGGAGTAAAAAGGCCAAAGGCAAAGCTCCAGAAAGATCAGGTGCACTAGTTACTTATTAGCATAATAAATATGGAATGGGCAAGTATACATTGTAGTTCCACAAATAGTGGTAACAGTGTCATGACTATGTAAAGAACAAACAATTCAAGCAGTTTATTGAATTTGGGATGAAATTATTACTTCATAATGCAAAAACTGGCGGGTTTGCATTTTATGCAGACATCCAAGCGCTTTATCTTCTTTCATGCTTCTCCTCTTTTATCATTCCCTTCTATACTTCAGGCAATACTATCCATTCAATTCTGCTACCAGTCAGCCTCTGAAGTGAGGTTACAAAGACAACTGAAGTAGGACATCCTTAAAAGATCTTTTTTTCATCTTTTTCCTCATTAATTCAATGGCTCCAGGAATAATCAGATACTTTCCTACCTCACTGAGTGGCAAGCAGGTCTGTGAGCAATGGAACTACTGAATCCTGGTTTCCTATGGTTATGACTCTTGTGCTGGATCCCCTGATGCCTAAGAAGGTGAAAAATCCAGTTAAAGCTTTTCCCTTATTTAGGGTATTCATAACTTCTCTTTCCCATGAGGATTTGCTAGTGTCTAATAATACAGTTGATCTCATTCCACAGTTTTTTTTCCAAAGCAGACATATGAATAGGGTCTCTCTTCTCCATCCAGCCACCTATTTCCATGAAACTAGTAGGAACCTGATATCTTTGAGACCTTTACTCCTGTCAAATCTGTTTGAAATTGGCCAGTAGTTTCAAAAGTTATTGGAGGGAAGGGGGAGGAGGTAAGAGACTGGCAGTCAGCAGAGGCACACCGCATGATCACATAAGCTTTGTTTCCTTAGGAAGCAGGGTAAAACACTTGCACATTTTATTATTGTAAAAACTGCCCTAAATGAATTAGGAAATGAGTTTTACTTGGAGATCTAAACTTATTTTTTCCCTTGTTTTTCATGTAACTTATAGTGTGGCAATAATACAATAGACCCTAGATATAACACCTGGAGTCAGGTCTCAGGGTTTAAATACATGAACAGTCCACAACTATGTTAATTTAGATTTCAGAGAGATCTAATAAGATAGTTCAAATCAGAATGCATTTCCTACAGGCTGAGAACAGAACACGGGCCATTATCACAAGCCAACAGACACAAACATATCACATAGCAACTTACGTGTCTTTGGGGCTTGAGTCTCCTAAAAGTGTGAAAGGATGCTTGCCAAGGATTTTTAATTTAATCTGCTGGCATTTTTTGTCAAATATTCTGCACTTATGTCCACGTTTCCAACCCAAAAATTATCCCAGAACAAAGCTCATTTAAGGAAAATCTTTAAAGTAGGAGTGTGAAGCTCTTTTTCTGAACAGTTAATCACAAAGTACACACAACATGAACATGTAACGCTGAAAAAACCCCATGCAACCCTTTCAATAACCTCCAGAAAAGTTTCTACAAATGTTATGAAAGGTAGATCCAGATAAATGTGCTTTTAGCAAAAAATCACCAAAATAAAAGCAAGGCTTGCAGGAGTGCTTGTGATATTACTGTCAGTAAAAGTTCCAAGGTAACAAAATATGAATGATTAATACTTCCAAGATTAAAAAAACACCACTACATTACGTGTTAGCTGCTGCATAATGGGAGTATTTTAAAACTAGCTGTCAACTGATCATATT
>VYZW01001740.1:1900-19948 GCA_013401315.1 Balaeniceps rex | reverse complement strand
TGTGGATGGAGTACTTGGGTGCTTCTAGGAGTGTCTTTGGCAACTGGCCTGCTGCTGGACCCGTCCTGTGCCCCAAAATTGTCATCCTGGTAACGTGCTCACATGCAGGCTGGGGACAGAGTGCTGTTCCCTGCAGTGAGGCCCCCCCAGAGGGGGCAAGTGGGAGCAGGAGGGGTGCTGCTCTTTGCCACCACCTTCTCTCTCCTTCCTTCATGCTAAAGTCCCTTTCCAGTCCCTTGGCTTCCCAGACTGCTCCGTGCTGGCCGACCTCCCTCGTCTCGCCTCACCCCCGCCTCTCGTGCGGTGAGCTCAACACAAAGTTTGGGGGATGCCCAGGCCAGGCAGAAGGGGTGGAGATTGGCTTGTGGGACGGGAGACAGGCTGGCAGCAAACTCAGAGACCTTGCCAGGTCCGGCACAGCTCACGGCCATGGCAGGGAGAAGGGGCACCTGGGCCTGGTGTGCTCCATGCGTCAGCTCCCTCTCCCCTGCCATGCCCGCGCTTGGCCTGCTCTACAGAGCGGAAAAGCAGGGCAAAGCCGGGCCCCACCTTCAGGGAGCTGTGGTGCCGGCAGGACCCCTTCTCTGCCAGGAAAAGGGGTGCAGCCCTCGGGTGCCGTGCCTGCTGCTGTGGGGGCTCGGCTGCATCCCCCAGCGGGTTAGGGTGTCTGTGCTCCCTTGGGCTGGCCTTGCCCCAGCCCTTGCAGGGCCGGAGCCTGTTGCTGTGTATCCCTTGCTCCTGGTGAGCTTGCCGTCCACCCTCAGCAGGCAATTCCTGCAGTGGGCAGGCATTTGCACCCAGGCCCCGGGGGCTGCTCGGGGTGGTGTCCTCCCAGGCTGCCTGTTTCAGCCCCCAAGCCCTGGCGGCCCCATGGGCATCTGCACATCAATGGTCTCCGGCCTCCTGCAGGGTGTGTGCAAGGGGGAGCAGACCCTAATCCGGCCCATTCATCCCTATGGAAGCTTTTGTTGAGCCTCCAGATGTTGTACTGGGCAGGGGCTCAGTCTCAAGCTGCAGCAGGCAGGCAGGCAGGGGTGCGGAGTGAGGCCAGCCTGCTGGGGAGAGGTTGGTGTTCCCTTGCTTTGTGGGGTCTTTGTCTGCCCTGGGCACCTGACTGTTTGGGATCTTGGGGCAGGGCTCTCTGGAGACAGGCTTTCTGTCCCCGTGTTGGGCCTGGGCGCAGGACCAAGGCGGGGAGAGTGGTGCTCTGCCCAGTGGGGGAGCGTCTCGCCGCCGCTGAGGAATGAAAGCGGCACAGCACGCGTGGCTGGAGCTGCCGCGGCGGGGTGAGGCGGGTCCCCCAGCGTGCCCCATTGAGCCAGCAGTGCCGGGAAGTGAGTTTCACCGAAGCGTTTGGGATTTTTCCACCAAACTTCGTCGGGGCAGGTAGCTGTGAGTGGCGGGGGAGGCATTTGGCCCACAGCAGACCTCAGTATGGAGTGCTGCAGGAGTTCCCCGAGCCCGCCGGCGGGAAGGCTGGGAAGGAGCCAGCGTGCCCAGCTGGGCTCCTCGCCTGGCTCCGCATGGGCTGCGCTCCCACCCAGCCTGGCCCTGGCCGTGTCGTCCTTGAGGCCGTGTCTCAAGAGCAGTCCTAGCCCCTTCGGCCTCCAGAGGCGGTGGGGGAGGGACCTGCACTCCTTCTCAAGGGCAGGCTCCGTTAACCACCCCGTGACCAGCCACCCGGCTCGGAGAGGACCTCTCCAGCACAGCCTCTCTCTGCTCCCATGGGAGCCCTTCATTCTTTCCCCTTGCCTGTGGGATGGCAAGGAGCAAGGAACAGAGCTGGAGTGAAAACACTTGGAAGACTCCTTCCCTCCTCCCATGTTTGAGGACCCACCCCGAGAGCCGTGCGGCCACAGCAGGGTGGTGGGGCAGGCACTGGGAGGGGTCCAGATGCCCCAGCATGGGCAGGAGGGTGCCAGCTGGGAGAGGCTGTCGCTGAAACGGTGGAAGGGCATCTGTCTCGCTGCTGCGCTTGTCCAGGCAGTGTCCTGGAGGGAGCAGGAGACGGGGGATGTCCTGCTGGGGGATGTCAAGGCACCTGGGTGTGGGCTGCAGGGCCGCTGGTGACACCACTCTCTCTGCTCCCCTGCCCCTCACAGGCTCTAGGATGCTGGGGCCAGCCGGGCTGGGGCTGCCCACCTGATCCTTGCCGCCCGTGTCCCGCCAGCACACCATGTTGCGCTCCTGGCGTGTGAAGCTGAAGGTGCTGCTCGCCACGGTGACCCTGGCCATCCTCCTGTCCTGGCTCTACCTCTTTGTGGGCAGCCTCGAATGTGAGTGGGTCCTCCTCCTCAGATCAAGGGACGGTCCCCAACAGAGGATGGGCAGGGGAGGCCGAGGCCTTGGGGTGGTTGCCCTGTGGCCGTGCATGTCGCTGCAGGTGTATCTGAGCTCTGCATTTCCAGGGGCATCCCTGGGGATCTGGGGAGCAGAGCTGTGACATTGGCTGGGGACACACGGGGTGTGCTGGCACCTCTCAGTTGGGGCTCTGCCCCACCATCCACACCTGGTCCCTCCCAGCCGAGCTCTGCCTTGCCGTGCCCATCACATGCCCCATGTCTCCTCCGCAGATGGCCGCTTCCTCCTGCTGCCGCCTTGCCTGGGTGAGCAGCCAAGCCGGCACACGGAGCGGGAGGCGCTGGCCTCGAGGGTGCGCAGGGTGGAGGAGGAGAACCAGCAGCTCCGTCTGCAGCTCAGCCAGGTGCAGGCGGAGGGCAGCGACGGCAGCCCACAGTGGGGGGCCTCCGCCGAGGACGGGGACCCCGCCGGGGGCGAGAGGAGCAACCGCACGGCGTGCCCCAAGCAGCGAACAGTGCACAAGTGTGAGGTGGGTGATAGCACCGGCACAGTGGTGCGGTGGATGGGGGATGTCAGATGGGAGGCTGGGACCCTGGCTGAGCATGGACGTATGTGCAGCCTGCCTGGCACTGCTCACCCCCTGCTCTGTCCATGCTGGGGCCTCATCCTGTCTCTCTATGGTGATCAGTGGGCCACAGCCAGTGGGTGAGGGTGTCTTGCTTCTCCAGAGAGGAAGGCCAGCCAGGAGGAGTGACAGCCAGACTCCTGGTCCCTGCTTCTGAGCTGGGGGACTCCCACCTCTCGCTGGGGCTCCTTCCCCAGGGGAAAGGCTGAGTTATGGAGTCTCTCCCCATAGCGTGGCCCCAGGGAGGGGCTGACAGGCCCCTGCGGGGCGGGTATCCAGTCTGAAAAAGGCACCATTTGTCTCTGGGCAGCTCCTGCACGTTGCAATCGTGTGCGCCGGGCACAACGCGAGCCGGGATGTGGTCACCCTGGTGAAATCCATCCTCTTCCACAGGTAATGGGGAGGTGTTGTGCCAGAGGCCCGCTGGTTTGGGGTTCCCAGATGAGCTGCTGCAGGGGGGGCAGTGCTGTGGGAGGGGGGCTCTAGGGCCTCTCTGTACCCCCTGTGCCCCTGCTTAGAGGGCTGGAGGGGGATTTGTTTCCCCCAAATGGCTGAATTTTCTCCATCTCCCCCCTCAGCTGATGTCTGTCCCCTGGCAGGGGTGGGAGGGATGGGGACAATGTCCTCTTCCTCCTGCTGTGGTGCTGAGTGCTGCTGCGCTTGCCCTTGGCAGGAAAAACCCCCTCCACTTTCACTTCGTCACGGACTCGGTGGCCCACCAGATCCTCCAGACGCTCTTCCAGTCCTGGATAGTGCCCTCCATCCACGTCAGCTTCTACAACGCCGATGACTTGAAGGCAGGCACTTGCCCCCGCTTTGCCCAGTCCCAACCCAGTGTTCAGAGGGCCGAGGGGAAGGGGGTTTGTTAGCTCTTTTCCTGCTGATTCCTCGCTCACCTGGTCCCCTTTCTGGACTTGTTGCTGGTGCAGCTGAGGAGGGGGGCACAGGGCTGGTGCTGGAGGAGTGGGGAGGCCCCTTGGGGTAGCACTGCCTCTGCAGTGGAGCTGGGTCCCCCACTGAGGACTGAAACACCGGGGTTCGGGTGGGGGTTCTGGTGGCTGGAGGAAGAGTCAGGCCACGGTGAGAGCAAAGGAGAAGTAGATGCAGCCAGCGAGCGCCTAAAGGGCCTGGGGAGAGAGGTGTGTGGCTGCCGGTGGTGCAGCTGGAGGAGATGCTCCAGGCTCGGCTGGCTCCACAGCTCTGTTGTGCCCCTCTGCTGGCCTCTCCACGGGGTGCCGGGCACACACAGCTGTCCTGCCCAGGCTGGGGAAGGGCATGGCCATACCCAGCCCTGAGGCCATGTCGTCTTGCAGCCGGAGGTGTCATGGATCCCCAACAAGCACTACTCTGGCATCTATGGGCTGATGAAGCTGACGCTTACCAAGGCACTGCCCTCCAACCTCTCCAAGGTCATTGTCTTGGACACCGACATCACCTTCGCTACCGACATCGCTGAGCTCTGGGCTGTCTTCGGGAAGTTTTCTGGTGAGGACAGGGTGCCCCTGGGACCCACTGGGGCCCTAGCAGGGTGCTGGGGTCAGGGTGGCAGTCGCCGTCTGCCACAGCGCCAGTGCAGTGGGTTTGCTTGGGCCCTCTCAACCTACAGCAAGATGGGCTGCATCCACGTCCCTCTGTTTCCTCAGACAAGCAGGTGATTGGGCTGGTAGAGAACCAAAGCGACTGGTATTTGGGCAACCTGTGGAAAAACCACAAACCGTGGCCAGCCCTGGGACGTGGCTTCAACACAGGTGAGTGTGGGCTGCCGGGGTGGGCCCTGCATCCAGCTGCAGCGGCACTTGGCACGGGGAGACTGGGGGAGGCTGAGGTGAGGCAGGAGAGTCTGGTGGGCGCGAGGGGGCTGCTACAGCATCCCGTGGTCGTGTAAGTGGGCACAGAGAAGTGGCATGTCCCAGGGGCCGAAGGCATGCAGGCTGCTGTGCTCCAGCTCTGTAATGGCTGGGTGCTCCCTCAGTGACCCAGTGCCCTCCTCTCCGGCACCCAGGGGTGATCCTGCTCCTGCTCGACCGCCTGCGTCGCCTGGGCTGGGAGCAGATGTGGCGGCTGACGGCGGAGCGGGAGCTCATGAGCATGTTCTCCACCTCGCTGGCCGATCAGGTAACAGTCCCTCCTCCGTGGTGGTCGGCCCTGCTGCGTTCCTGTAGCACTGCTGGCATGGGGCAGGGGCATGCTGTGTTCCTCATCCACCTGTGCACTCGCCTTTCTCTCTCCTAGGACATCTTTAACGCGGTGATCAAGCAGGACCCGGCCCTGGTGTACCGGCTCCCCTGCTTCTGGAACGTGCAGCTCTCTGATCACACCCGCTCAGAGCAGTGCTACACCGAGGTCTCAGATCTCAAGGTGGGTGGGTTTGCTGCCTTTGAGAGTGGGGAGGGCCTGAAGGACAGCACATCCGTTGGAGGTCCGTGGGAGTCAGCATGGGGTCTGGGGGCTTGGGGAGCGCTGGGTGCTGCTGACTTCCCCTCCACGGGGTGACACACCACTGCCCTCAGGTGATCCACTGGAACTCGCCCAAGAAGCTGCGGGTGAAGAACAAGCACGTGGAGTTCTTCCGCAACCTCTACCTGACCTTCCTGGAGTACGACGGGAACCTGCTGCGCAGGGAGCTCTTCGGCTGTGCCAGTCTCCCCAGCCCACCCAGTGACCAGGTGAGGGTGATTGCGACTCTGCCCCCGACCCCAGAGTGTGGGGTGGGCAGAGACCCCATGCAGCCACCCCAGCTCCCATGGGGCTCCTGCTCTCCCTCACCTTCGTGGCATTGCAGCTGCAGCAGGCACTGGAGGAGCTGGACGAGGACGATCCCTGCTACGATTTCCGCCGGCAGCACCTCACGCAGCATCGCATCCACCTGTTCTTCCTGCAGTACGAGTTCCTGGCCCTTCCCAACCCCACTGATGTCACCCTCGTGGCCCAGCTTTCCATGGACAGGTACTTGCTGGTGGGGCTGGTGGGAGGTTGGATCCCACCTCCACGCCTCTGGGGTGGCTCCACAGCTTGGGAGCTACCAGAGATCTTGAAACATGGGTTCCTCACCCTGACACCAGTGCTTTGCAGTGAGGAGCAACACCCCAAGCTGGGAGCAGCAATTCCTCCCGCTTCCCCCCTGAACTGGGCTTGGCTGGCATGCGGCTGACTGGCAGGCACCCCGTTCTGGGTTTGACCAAGCTGCCATGGGACAGGTCTCCTGCTCACGCAGTGCCCTCTGCTTCACAGGTTACAGATGTTGGAGGCCATCTGCAAACACTGGGCAGGCCCCATCAGCCTGGCGCTGTACATGTCTGACGCGGAGGCTCAGCAGTTCCTGCGCTACGCCCAGGCCTCAGAAGTGCTGAGCGCCCGCCGCAACGTCGCCTACCACATCGTTTACAAGGAGGGGCAGTTCTACCCCATCAACCTCCTGCGTAACGTGGCCTTGGCCAACACGCAGACGCCATACGTCTTTCTGACGGACATTGACTTCCTGCCTATGTATGGCCTCTACGATTACCTCAGGTAAGGCTTTCTCCAGCTGGCTCTTGCTCAGCCTGCCGGGCTCCCCAAGCACTGAGGTTTGCAGGAAACGCCCTGGGGAGCAGTTCTCAACATGCAGAAATTCTTTCGTTTATGTTCAACCTTGGGATCCTGCCCTTGCTTTTATTAGACACCAGCAGATGAGGAAGCAGCCATGGCTGTGAGGGCTGCCCTGTTCCTACTGCCCCTGCATGGCACCACTACAAAGTGCCTAAACCCATTAATACCCTTCTGGGCAGGCTGGAGGGGCTGAGGAAGGAGGCTGTGGCCACAGCTCACAGCCAGGGAGACCTCACACCCTTCCTAACCACCATAGGAACTCCATCCAGCAGCTGGAGCTGCCCCAGAGGAAGGCAGCTCTCATCGTGCCGGCATTTGAGACCCTGCACTACCGCTTGACCTTCCCCAAATCCAAAGCAGAGCTGCTCTCCATGCTGGACATGGGCTCCCTCTACACCTTCAGGTAGGGACTGGAGCTGCCCCGCCATCCAACAGGGCTGTCACACCCAGCAGAAGCCGGTTTTGTACCCTTGTGCCTTGGGGCTGTGGGGTACCCAGCTCAGAGGACCCCCTGTGTCCCTCTGCCTGCCTCGGGGAGCTGCCAGTTTTGCCTGGTCTCTTGTTTCCATCTCTCCCTGCAGGTACCACGTGTGGCCAAAAGGCCATGCCCCAACTGACTATGCCAAGTGGCGGACGGCCACTGTGCCATACCGTGTGGCGTGGCAGCCAGACTTCGAGCCTTACGTTGTAGTGAGGCGAGACTGCCCCAAGTATGACCAGAGGTTCGTGGGCTTCGGCTGGAACAAGGTGTCCCACATCATGGAGCTGGATGCACAGGTGGGTGGGGGTCTGCTCCTGGCACCACGGAGGCACTGGGTGTTGGGGGGGTCTTGGCTGCGCAGTGACATGTTGGTACCACCAAGCCAATGCTGACAAGTAAGGGCTGCTGCTCTGTCCCCAGGAGTATGAGCTGCTGGTCCTGCCCAACGCCTTCATGATCCACATGCCCCATGCCCCCAGCTTCGACATCTCCAAGTTTCGCCTGAGCGCAGGGTACCGGGGATGCCTCCAGACGCTGCGGGAGGAGTTCCACCAGGACCTGTCGCGGCGGTACGGGGCTGCTGCGCTCAAATACCTCACCGCTGAGAGGAGCCTGTGATGCCCGGGGACAGTGGGTGCGGGGTGCTAGCAGCATGCTGGAGAGAGGAGGGCACAGGACCTCCCTCCTGCCCCGGCCCACCGCCACAGCCTGGCCCGAGGGAACTGAGCCAGCCGCACAGCCTCTCCAGCCCAGTAAAGGGATGCCCATAGATAAGATGGAAGATGCCAGCTGTGAGAACAGGCAGTGCTTGCAGGGCAAGCTGCTGTGGTGTGGCCAAGGGTTTTTTCTGAGCAGCAGCCTTCGTGTGTTACAGGGGAACCTCCCCATGCCAGGGCCAGGGGGATGGGTCTCCTCGCTCCCCTGTTTTAGCAGATGTGGATTCTCAGCCTTGATTAGCTCACCTCAGCCTGGGGCCTGGCTCCTCGAGAAGCCTGGAGCTGTACCTTACCCTGCTCTGCCTCTGCTTTATGGTCCCAAGTCCCAGTCCTCCGCACACTCCTCTGGGGCCTCGGTGAGTGGGAGATGAGAATGTAGAGCATCCTTTTGCATCCTGTGTGGAGCAGGCTCAAAGAAAGCCTCCCAGCACCCCGGGACGTGGGGCCAGGGACTACCAGGAGTTGTGGAGACCTGATTCAAGCCTGGACCAAGGCTGGATGGTTAATGGGGCAAAATAATTGTTACTCCCCATCCGTATGGATGCCAAGTCTCTAGTGGGGTTGGCCCAGTACTGGTGGTGTGGGAATCAGCCAGAGCAGGATGGGCTGTCTGCCTTCCCCAGCAGTAAGCGCCCAGGACAGGCCAGCACTTCCCAGCTGGAAGCAGCCATGCTGCTGACAGGCCCTGTCCTGGGTCTGGCAGTGCCCCGCAGGGCGGGGCTGCGAACCACGCCTGGCAGCCATTGCGATGGGCAAAACTGCAGCTTCATGAGCCGGCACATGCTTGGAGAAATTCCTGGCAGGGGACCACCCTGATCCTCCCCAGCTCTTGGCAGCACAGACATTGCCACCGACAATCAGGGATGTGGTTGACACTGGACAAGACCGTAGCTGAGCACTGTGGCGGGATCCCCGTGCCGGGAGCAGCTTGGCCGGGCACTGTTCCACCGCTATCACACACTGGAAAACAGAGGATGCATTGCTTTCCTCACGCTATTTAAATTATTTGATACTTTTCTCATACGAATTAAATGATTAGGGTGTCTTGGTTTTTTTTTTTTTAAATCCTTTCTTCCTCCCGGATGATTTTGCTGGTGGCCCTGGAGGCTCTCCAGGCCACTTGCTGCTGCAGTCTCTGCTGTTCTCTCCTTAGCATTACTCTGGGCTGCAAGAGCCAGCTCTGTGCAGGTGTAGGATTTCCGTCCATGGTGGGAGCAGCTAGGAGGAGCCATACAAAGCACGGGGTATGGAAAGGGCACAAGCGCCTCTTGCTTATTCTCTCTTTTTAATTTAATTTTTAAATTAAAGCTTTTTTTATTCTTTTTCACATCTTTGTTAGAAGTGCCTGGTTATTAATTTTTTTTCTGCTGCGAGCCTGCACGTGTGCCCTGGAGGGAAGGCAGTGGGAGGAGAGCAATGCAAGGGTCGCCTGGGGAAAAAGCGTTGCTGGGCTTGCTCTGCCCGGTGTGTTTGAAACCTTTTCCCTTTCTGGCTGGCACAGTGGGAGGGTTGGGAGGCAGGGAGCCACAGCAGGCAAAAGAAATGCCTGTGTCACCAAGTGGCAGGCGCGCTGGTGCCCTGCCAGCTCTGAAACAGCTGGCGGTCGCTGACTGCGGTGGGATCGAGTCCGCTGGCTCCTGGCGCTGCAGTGGGGCTGGCAGCATGGGTGGTGGCGCAGCCTGCACAGCCAGCCCCTTTAAATGGAGCCTGGGGCTTCACGGCTTAGGCATGTAGTCCTTTTAATCACACCCAAGTAGAAGAGATGTGGTTTCTTCTGGCGGTGCTGCGGCTCGTGCCTGAGACCAGCGTGTCAAGCCGGCCGCTGTGCCGTGACCCGCAGGGTCTTCCCCTCACCACCAAGGACAGGCGCCCAGCTCTGACCACAGCACAGGCAGCGGGCCGCCAGCCTTGCAGCTGCGGGGCGGGGGGGGAAGACTGGGGTGGTACACCAGGAGCAAGTTGTTGAGGCTTTATTTGGGAAAGGGCTGGAAAGACATTGCTCATCAGCGCTAAGCCTGGCGCAGCTACACCCGACCGGTCCCTAGCAGACAGCTTTTAACACAGCCAAAGCTCATGCATGCCGCTCTGCTTCTGCACTAAGCGACAACACGGGTTTAGATCAGATCTAGACAGTAGCTTAGCTTGCTCTCTGCTAGAGACGTGGTGGTGGGGCAGTGCCAGGATGGAGCAGGCCTCTTTTGGGCATTTCTTTGATGGTTAGATGGCTATAGAAATGCTGGCTCTGCAGTTTTTTTGGAAGGTGTACTGCTATGCCTATAGCAGGAGGACTGTGTGCCATCGTTTTCAGATAATCCTTCGCAGCCTAGCCAGTCCTTAGCCCAAAACGTGCCTACAAAGGTTTTGGGTACCTAAGTACCTGGACCAAACCCAGCTCGGTTTTGGTCTCCATGTGCCCTCTGCCGGGCGGCATCGGCTGGAGGCCGTGGAGTTTTTCTTAACTGAGCACAGCCCCTTTTAGAGCTAAAATTTATTTCTACTAATGCAGCACCCTTCTCCCTGCCAAGAAAGCAAGCCTTGAGCTGGAGTGTGCCGCAGCCATCGTGCAGAGCCACGCTCAGAACCACCCCCCAGGGCTGGGGACTTTCGGTGGGCACCACGCCATCCCCTGTGCCTGTGGGACCCACTGTCCCCGCCTGGTACATACAGCTAAGGAGACAAGAGATTTTATTGTGTTTTATTTAGTAAAATGTTAAAATAAATAAATACAAATTGATAAGATGCTCTGTACCTCCCCCCCAACTTTAATTTGCTAAAATCTAAACACATTTGTACCAAAACTGAAACCACAAGGGACTTGAAGGCAGCAAAGAGACTGCAGATCACTATGAGCATCAGGCTAAAAAAAATAGAGATATTTAAAAAACCCAAACCAGCTCATGAGTTGGTGTTCTCATGATGTGATTCTGTGACAACAGAGTGGTACCGGTCAGAAAGGGCATTTTACACCAGGGCCTGCAAGGACAGGAGATTGGCAGGGAGAGGGGCAGCACAGGCGGCACCAGCTCACGGAGGGCAGAGCCGTGGCTTTGCCGTGCAGAAACGCAGCTGGGAGAGAAGGTGCCACCATCCCCTGGCAGTGCCGGGCCTGTGGCTGCGGGGGGCTGCGCTGCCAGAACTGAGGGCTGTTCACCAAAAGCACCTGGAGAAAGTTGGGCAGGCTGGGGAGGGACTGGGGCTTGGACACGGCGCCCTTCAGCATCAGGTCCTGGTCCGACCCCGAGCCAGGACTCCCGCTTTACAGCTTGGTCTCGGGTGAAACACTGAGGGTGTGGGGGGACAGGACGAAGCATGGCACATAGGCGGGGTGGTGGCATCAACAAGTCTGTTGAGACGGTGCTGGCACGATCACAGGAACGTGAAGCTGTGATCGAGGCCTGAGTATTTTCTCTATACAAGCAGAGCTGCCTTCATAACCCGCCGGCCCTCAGCTGCAGACGACACGGTGGGCGTTCGCAGATTAGAGCCAGTCAGCCCCAAAAGGATGAAGTACCGCATGGGAAGCCACCCCACCACTGCACCAGGCCCTCCCAGGCAAGCTGCAGCTCACCACAACTTCCCTGCACCATGGGGCTCCACTGCTGTTAACACTGCAAAGTTGTTTCTTTCCTCTGCAGGAACCTGAACAGGTTGGCACTAGCTGTCTTCCTCCCGGTTACCTTGCTTAATCTTTGCTTAATGTAGTTTGCAACAGCACCCCCGTGCTTTGCTTCTGTGGGACAATGAGTGGCGGCCAAGGCGCCTCTATCAGTGTAAGAGGGTGCTTGGGGGGGGCCCGCAGCTGTAACTGGAGTGAACTGTGGGGCACGACCGCCTGTTAGCTCTGGTTGCATGGGGTTTATGCAGTAGCAAAAACCCTCCTTAAGGAGGGTCTTGGCTGCCTGTCACATATGGCATCAGGAACAACTCGGAGACAACGTACCTTCTGGAAGGGAGAGCTGATGGGTAAGACGCTACTCCTGGCTCTAGAGTCAATCACTGTTTTGATGCCAGTGATAATTAAAGAAACATATGAAACTATGATTAGAAATTACGCATTAGCCCAGAACAAGCAGAAACACACAGCCTCCTGCCGCACCCAGCACGGAACGTGACTGTACCTCTTCTTTCAACAGTGCCTGTTCCCAGTGCCTGCAGCCCATGAAAAACAGCTCTTGCAGTGTCAGAATTGCCAGTACCCGCTTTACAGAAGGGAATGCGAGGCACAGAGGGATTCTTCCTTTCTCTTTTTAAAAAGTGCCCTCCCCCCCTCAATTTTGGCATGCCCTGCCTGATAGATCTGGAGAGCAAGCAAGGGGAGCCCCCTGCCCTTGCTTGCACAGGCACAGCATCTTGCCAGCACGGCTGCTGCGGTATCAGCCCTCAGCTCTGGGGATCCAAAATCAAGGGCGGCCACTGAACACAGCCCCGGGAGCCGGCCTCTGCCAGTGCTGGACCTGCATAAGCCACTGCCTCCCTTCCCTGTCTGAGCTACACCCCCAAGGCCATGTTGGTTGCTCACTAAGAAAAGTGCTTTCTCGAAGCTCAGAGGCAACAATACTTCATTTCTTTACCAACAACGCAGATAAAAGAAGGCAGGTTACAAAAGGGCAGGAATTGGTCGAGGTCTACATTTTCCAGTGTAAATTTAGGAAAACAAAAAAAGATGCAAATTCCCCAGGTGGTGAGAAGTGTGCTGAGTGCCAGCAGACTGATACCGCTCACTGCTCGCTGCTTTCTGCTGCTGCCTTCCCGTGCCACGTCTCCATCCAGGACAGAGCGAGCCAAGCTTACAAGGCTTTTGAGTTCCCCAGGCACTCCTGATAGTAAACATGCTCTTAAGTACTTCTTCCTTCCTAGATGGGGACTGGGCTGAGTTGCTCTGAAGCATTTGACACCTGCTTGGATACTACAGAGTGAAGAACAGACACAGAGAGCTTACTACCCTGCTAACACACTACAGCCAGGACAGCCATTCTCCCAGGAGGGTGCCCCATGGGCTGCTGCTTAATATAGTCTTGATGCAGGCCCTCAGCATGGCTCTCCAGGCTCAGCTCCTCAAGGGCTACGTTAAAACTTACCACATGCCCCTGTCTAGCTGCTCTGGTGAACTGCCTTTTTGCACATGTCCCGAAATAAACCAGATCCTAAGAAAACAGGGAAGCATTGCTGCACAGGGGTTTTGGCACAGAACTGCCAGATGTGATAGCCCAGAGAACAGGAACCTTGCACAGCTGAGAAGTACCTGACTCACAGGTCCTGCCTGGCATCATCTCCTCCGCTCACTCGGGACCCAGGACCTCTGGAAGCTGACACTGGTTTCAACTGGGCTGATCATGACACTCGAACTAGGAAGGTGCAACCGCACGGGCGAGCTGAACCTTTGGCTAGTGCCGGGAATATTTCTAGCCAGGGAAATTTTTAATTAATTCAGTCCAGATTAGAGCAGGTTCTGGCTGCCCTAAGGTCTGCTTGATCTGCCTTGTCCCAGGCTGCAGCACAGAAGTCAAACAAGGCTCTGGTCAGGATGGGATGACTCTGCAGCAGAAGCAGGGCTAGGGATGACTTGGCGCCCACTTCCCTCCCCACCTGCAGCTGAGCAGCTCTTTTCTCCCACCACACTTGGTCCTTTTGGAACACAGATCAACCCAAGTCAGAAATCGAGGTAGGATAAAGAGCCTTTTTGTTCTAGTCTTTCCATTGTACTTTCAAGACCTGTAACTGCAGGGATACCTGTCCCCTCACAACGGAGCCCTATTTCACTCCTGGATTTTTCCTACCCTCACTTTCCCTCCTTCTCATCTCTTTCAATTTTTCTCTCTGCTCTGCTTTACCCCACGTAATCTTCCTTTCTTTTGCTGCTCCTGCTTCCCTTCTTCCTTTCCGCTGTCTCCAGCCCTGTACCCCTTCTCACAGCCCTTGCTTCTCAAAAGAGGCTTCTGTCCTTTCCTTCGTCCCTGCGGCACCCACCTCTGGCCAGGGGAGATGAGAAGCCCTGGCCTGACTGTTCTCATGCAACAGACTCCAGCACAGCACCGCGATTTTCACAGCACCAATGCTCTTGGTGAGCCTGTTTTTCCATTCACTACTCGGGTAGTTTAGTAATGCTGACAGGGGATACAGACAGACCCTCACACAGGTAAGGTCTTGGTTTTCTGAAACAAGCCCACATCTTAAATTAACCTCTAGGAGAGGTGTTTGTCTTTTCATGGGTCTATAATTACCAAGCTTACCAGTGCATGGTATAAATAAATTTCTTTATTGGCAAGTTTCAACTATGTGCTCAGCCTATACAAGACACAATGATGCAGAAAGTTCTTGTCCCAGATAAAAGATAAACATGGGGGAAATGGGAGCTAAGGGTAAAGGATAGAGAGTCATATTTTTCAAGTATTATATTCCATTCTGTAGGTGTTACAACCAGGACTGAGGCGTAAAGAAGGATCTGAGTAAGACGGCAATAACCTGGAGACAAGATGTCTGCAGCTCTTGTGTTTTCCTAATCCCACCCAATTTTTAGGGCATTCCCTGGTCCAGGTCTGACCCACTGAAAACAAGGATCCAACAGCGTGCTGCTGCGAGGCTCGCTCGCGTGCCCTCAGAACCAGTACCTAGCTGGCTGTTGGAAGGGTTCTTCGGAGACCTTTTGCCTTCTGAATGCCAGAAACTACAGAATCCACATAGTGCTCGGGAATGGCCTTTGCTGAGGTAGTTTGTTGGCCAGGCAAGCCTAAGCACCAAATGAATTAGCTGCACGACAAAACATCTTCCTTTTTCTCCAGGTTCCTGACCCTTCTGAAGAGTTTCTACATACTTGTCAGAAAACTCTCTGCAGTAACACAGCAAGGCTGAACTTGCCCTGGATCTTCAGAATCCCAAGGGAGGACAAATGCAGGTGAAGAAGGGTCAAAACAGTTCTGAAAAGACACAACAAATTCTGCCCACAGGGGCATGGTCCACAAGGAAGTGTAGTATCAGTATTTCAGTGGTTATCTGAGCAGCTCACTGAGAGAGGCCCTCAGTAAAAGAGTGAATTTTGGCTTGACATCTGAATATATTTTGAAAACATGTTTCATTAAAAAACATGTATTCATCATTAGTGGTTCAGAAGCAAAGAGAGCAGGGTGCAACCCAGCTGGGGAAAAAAAGAAACATGTGCGCTGCAAATTCACAAATATTTTCCACTGTATCCACATGGGAAGGAAATTTCAGAGTTTACTCCCTGTATCGTGGGCTGCCACAGCTTGGTGGGGCTAAGAGGGAGATTTCACTCTGGGTCCTCCCGAATGCTGATCATACTGCTTTTTTCAGGGCTGTCGCTGCAACAGTACGGGGAAGAAGATGATTTGAAGCCAAGGAGGTCAGAATTAGGGTTCACATTTCTAGACAGCTGTAATACAGATTTGCTTTCTTAAGCTTGGTCAGCTAGGAAGGACAAAATACAATATTGTTTTTTCTACCAACAACAAAACCAACAGGTCTGCCCACAAAATTATCACCTCTTTAATTTCTAGGTTAGCAGCTTTTAATTCATATCCCCACTGACAGAAACCTGCTTGCAACAAAGAACAAAGTCCTTGTTTTGCTCATGCAAACCATTAATTCATCCTACCAACATGGTAACTCCTGGCTAATGATGTCCTTGAAGAATCATCCATGCTACTCACCCTACCTGCCAGTCATCCCATCCATCAAGTATTGCCTTTACCGCGTTTTGTACAGCACTAAAACCACTGCTGGCTCTAAACAAAGATAATGAGAATACTAATGATAACACTAATTCTTCTAGCCAGGTCACATGCTCGCTTTCCCCCTCTGACCACAACACACCTTTCCAGCTGTTTAAAGAATAGATTGCAAGAAGGGGAAAAACTACTTCTGCAGTGCTTACTCTATTTCTGAGCAAAGAAGCAGGGTGACTTCTTAAAGCCCTCAGCACTGGGCTGAGGGCCAGGACCATCTCTGATATGAGCTTCCTCTGTGGTCTCATCTCCTCCTTTATAACAGAGGTTTAAAAGCCACTTACTTCCCACCAATGACAAGCAATGACATAAGAATTAGTCAACATCTTGATGGTGGCTTGGAAATACAAAATGCCAGTCCTTATGACAGCTTCCCAAAGAGCAGAAGTTTTTGTACACACTCACTCTATCTCAAATATTACGAGGGGAATAAAACCCCAATCCAAACCCAGAAGACAAGCTTGAGCTTTAAGCTGTCAAAGAGTTTAAATGTCTCCCCTGATTGGAACCTCTTAGAGCAGCTAGAAAAAACCCATTTTCCTCTGTATTTAGCAAATGCCAATTCCCCTTCCACCCTATTGTTGCTAATTGTGCAGAGATAACCCCAATTTACTTGTGTCTACGTGGTAGCATTACTGCTGGTATCGGTGCAGCCCTGGGAATGCTCCTTGCCTATTGACTGATATGGCTGCAGAGCCAGGAGGGAAAGCATCCAAACAGGATCAGAAAACTACCTAGCAGCATCAAAAAGTCTAAGTTAAGATCATTTTTCTGCCAGGTAATGATTAACTAAAGGCATCCTTTTACAGTCTGGAACACAAATGCTGTAACAAAAGGGACATGAAAGTCTATACTTATCTACTTGGATTCTGGAGACAAGTAGATGCCTCAGAAAAGCCCTAATAGCTGTTTTAACATCTCCTGGCTGTTTAACTGTGCTCAAATTTAAATACGGCTACCAGTGAATTTCACTTCCATCCCCTCCTGAATTGGCAAAGAAAACAGAAGGACTATCGAGTCTTCAGGCATGGCTTGCTGCCCCCAAATAGTGTGGTGCTTCCAAGAGAGCTCAGAAGATAACACCAGAAATAAGAACACGAGAACCATGAAGACTCAGTGCACCTGTCTCTAGAGACTGTCTCTTACCAGGAACCTACTCGATGCTTCAGAAGATGATGTTAAGAATTACCCAAGTGGCCAACTAGAGAACAACCTGGCCAAAAAGGCAGTTTCTCCTGAGTATCTGGGCCTTAGCTGCTGGCTCATATTCTAAAGAAAGAAGGCTCGTGTTCAGTTTGTTTTTTCTCTTCATCCCTTAAAATACATAGTCCTTTGTTTAAATGCTATGGGTTGCTGGCCCAGTGCTGCCCTATGATAAAGACCCCCACTGGTAACTGGGTTGATGCAAGGACATTTTTAGTTTGATCAGTTTTGATGTTGTCTGCCCAGCTGTCTCCCTGCCACTTGTGCTAACTTATCCTTCCAGCTCTGCTAGTTCCAGAACATAACTCAAAACATCAGAAGGCAGAGTCGAGGTTATCACAGGTTCAGCTGAGAAGTGCACGTCAGAGTCACTTTCCCAACTACAGACAAATGTGAGAACTCGGGATATCAGTTCTGAGCTCAGAGCTGAAAATAGTGCACACTCCTATAGAAGCAATAAAAGTCCTTAAAGGACAGAAGGGCAACCTAAAGGAGAGGGAAGAAAACAGCTCCAAGAATCCCACAGAAGCATACTTGGCTGTGGCAGCAGAGAGACTCTCTCAGGCTATGTAGTGTCTGGAGTATTCACTACTTCTTGCTCAGAAATGCATCCTTGAAATCCAAAGCTTTTCTATCTTCCACTAGAAACAGCTGAGCAGGTCTGCCTCGCCACCCAACGCAAGCTTTCAAGGGCACCACACCAGGGACTCTGCCTCACGTATTGTGTGTAGTGGCTCAACTCTGCTCCCACTGGAAGTGAAGGGAGTTTTCCCAGTACTTCCAGTGGCAATGGGGTTTGCCCAAATGTTTATATGCAGTAGCGAACCTAGGCAGCTCTGGGACACAACCCTAAGTGACCAGAATCAGCACTCTAAACTGATACAGACCCCACAAAAATAGCAAAGCTTGCCTTGTGCTTCCTATCTAGAGTGAAAAGATTATACATAAGAGACGAATTTCTTAAACAAGAGGATATAACAGAAGGCGATTTCAGTCCAACCAACTCACTGTCTTTCATTCTCAAGCTCTAATCAGTCCATATCACAAAACTATAAAAAGCCTTAAACAAACATGCTGCCAATTGCTTTTCTCTGGGTTACAAACACATGAAAGAATGGGGGAGATACAGTAACAGCAGAGACAAGCCTGGCAGATCCTCCAGGTGGGGTGAGATCCAGCACTGTAGGATTTGATTCTCTTTAGAGTTTAGCCAGTAGCATGTATGGTATAATCTATGGAAACTGTCCCATTGGATTTTAAAACACAAACACAGCAGAATGTCATCATAAATAAGCAAAGTCTGTGTTAAAAAATTCTAAGTACACAGCATTTTCTCCAGTTCTGACACCTTTTTAATAGAAATCACTTGTTTAGGAAACAAATAGCACTTTTGTA
>VYZW01001736.1:34380-51983 GCA_013401315.1 Balaeniceps rex | reverse complement strand
GTGGTGCTTAGTTGCTGACTGGGGCTAAACCACGACAACGGGGAAATTAGCCTACATTTGAAGCATAAGTAATAAGTAACTCTTGCAACTTACTAAGCACGACTACCCCCATCCTCAGTAGGTTATGCAGAGGTCAGCAGACACCAGCAGTTCATCTTCAGCGTTACAAGAAAATCATTAGTTATTTCTCTCTGAACAGTTGACAGCTTCATAACAGACATCAGTCACCAAAGAAGTCACCCATAGGGTTTGACCAGCAGTTAGCAGGCAGAGCCCAACACTTGACACTGTGTCAGTGAACCCAACTGCTACATCTGATAGAGAACGTCAAATTTCTGTGGTCAATCTACTCATAGCCTTTGGGGGAGCAACCCGCCCCCAAACTGTCCTCTTCAAAAATATGTGCTTCTGGTAAATCTGCTACTACCCGTAATATACTACAAACAATATCCATGGTGGTTAAGACACAAAAAACCTAAAACACTAATACACAGTCGCTGAAGTAAAAACACATAGGTAAGACATGTCTTGCACCACTACATAGTCTGAAATACATCGCTTTTCTCTTGGTAAAAGTAACTAAGATGCCTCTTCAGAAGAGTATACTGACAACACCAGATGAATAAAGCGACTGCCAATGCACACCACACTTCTGTTGGGCTGATGGTTGGGCTTAGGTTCTTTGGTGAAATGCAAATGTAAAAACAGAAAAAGCGTTTCATGGAATTTCATGTATGGAAGATTCATACTTTGAGACCATTGTTTTTCTCTTTTCATATTTCATACATATGTTTTGTATGAAGTAGAAAGGAGTTCTCAAGAAGAGTCTAAGAACTTACCGACCCAGGAAGAAAATCCAGAAAATTGATTTTCAAATGGCAATCCTTTTCATATTGACACTCTTGTTCCACACTAACTTCTTTGTCTAAGATGAGTTTATCCAATTTGCAATTGGATTGTATGAAATCACAGAAAGAGAGCATAATATCTAGGTTGGGAATAACCATAAAATAGCTACTGCAATTTAAATTCTCAACACTCAGATTTCTTAATAGCTTCACTACACCTTCACTGTGAAGACAAGGTCCCCTGGTTTTAGCATTCTTAATATTGTGAAAAATGAAAAGATTTTCTTTGAAAGCATTTTCTCAGAGTTGAGAGAAAACTGATGGAAGCACTTTTGGTGAAGAGAGTAGGCTGCAAAACGTTCCATAGAACTATACGTGGGGAGTGACAGACCTCCACTTACACATGCACCCACACCTGACGAAAGTAAATGAGAATGGGGATGTTTCTGATTTAGTACCAACTGAACTTTACAGAAATTAGGGGCATCCAGAAGTTGTCCTCTCTAAGCAGTATACATCCTTTACACAGCTTTACTGTCCAGAAGACCACAACTGAGTATGGTCCCCACCTCCATGCTGTTTAAAAGTGGCAAGTAGCGAAGCTATTAGAATCCGTATCAAGGGTATCTGCATTTCAGTTAATCACTCAAGCAGTAGCAGCATGCTAATACAACCCAAGGCACTGAACAAATCATTCACGTCCCAGGAAACACACTCATTTATGGTACCACCCACTAAGGGTCAAACAACAAGGAAAAATGTATAAAGAAAGAGGATGTTTACCGATGAGCAAACAGCATAGTTTAACATGAACATTAGACATTGTACCAAGCCACAACCCTGAAACTTCTTCAGACTCTCCATGTTCATACTGTATTTCCACTACAAGAGCTTTAATTATCATAAGTTAATCACGTCCCCAAGGCATTACAAGGCAGCAGGCAATGGCGGATGCCTCTAATCCCTCTGGGGTGTAATTATTCCATAACCACTACACTTCAGGGTTACCTGACTGCTGTTACGGAAAATTTTATTCTCTCTCCTTTCTCAACCCAAGCCTTTTAAAATTAAATACATCTCTGACCTATTTTACACAATCCCCATTCTTTCCCTTAACATGCTGTGTAGGACTTTGTTCTTTTCTTTAGACAGTAGAGGAAGGCTAATCTTTCTTCCCCCCCTCCCCGCCCCCACTTCATGGCATATCCAGTGCAGCATAAACTACCTGGACGCAGTATTTTCAAAGGTGACAGACTGTATTTGAACAGAGATTTGTTCATTGCTTGATTGAGGAAGGATTATGATCCTCAGGTTCAAATGAAAAGTTTATAAAAGACTTGTTGCTGTAAGAAACACAGAGACATGTCTTCAGCTAGAGCTTATCACCTTTCTGGTGGAAGGGATTTTTGACATGATAGCTTGTTCCTCTCAAATTGCTTTCTTTTTTTTTTTTTTTTTTTTTTTAAATAATGAAGCCCTCTTTGCTTTGTCATCTCCAATCTCAAAATCCTGAAGGAAGAGTCACCAAACATAAGCAAAAGAAATCTCACTTGAGGAATTGACCTTTCTATCTTTAGAGACTGCCAATGCCAGATGAAAATGCCATTTTCCTCACCACAAAAGACCAGGTTGGGAGTATAGGGAATTTTAGAGAATACAAGGGAAATGAATCCTCCTTTCCTCACCCAGCCCCTGGCACAGTACCCCAACAACTTCCCATGTTACACCCAGGCCTCTGAACGGGAACAACCAGGCCAAAGTCAAGGCTTTCAGACCAGAGCATTGCAATTTCTAGGTCTTGTCAGTACCCATCCATGCAGCTCTGGCAAAATCTGCAAACCAAAAAATTGCAACAACGCAGTTCCCACATTGACACGTGTACTAGAGCAGTAACTGGCAGCGCTCTCATGGCCTTGGTGGGGCTGACATCAGACAGTACTCAGACGCCAGCAGAGGAGAATGAACTAGACTGCATTTGATCTGACGATGGAAATCTTGGAATACACTAAAAATATAATTCTTCCTCTTAAACTTTAAAGATCTCAAAAACTGCTAATATTTCAGGCTTTCCTCTCCCTGTTTAACAGCTTTGAGGTTCCTATGCACTTGTTTTGTTGAGTTCCCACAGGAGATAAGGGCAAAGAATTAGTATCAAAAGCAAAGGGGTGAAATAAAAGGGGGAAAAGTACATTTCAAACTGAGTCTGCTTGCTCAGCAAGAACCCAGGCAAGAACACTGTCGCTCTTTGACAGAAGCAATAAAATAATCAATATAACTGTAAGATGTCATTAGATGTCAGGCACCTTAGCCAAATCCTATGGTATCCGCCATCTGATCTTGCGTCCTGACATTTCTCTCTCTCTCTCTCTCAAGTACACTTTTAGAGTGGGACTCTGAACAAATACTTCCCCTTGCACTGTTCAGCAATAACGCACTGACATTTTCAACTATACAGGAGTCCAAACAGCTGACAACAACTGTCTCTTGCTAGCACTGTTGCTATTTGGCATGGTAGCAAACAGATTTATCAAGCATATTTTATTTATGTGATATGCCAACTGGATGGTTACAAATACTGTTTCTATTTGAATTTGCCAATTTTAAAGCCTTTATTTAGACACTGAGGAAATCTTAAGTACTTAGGACCTTAAGAGTTTTGATTTTCAAAAATGACACTCCAGAGTTTCCTTTCTAAACCCATTGAGGGCTCCAAGGCATCACATCTTTACAATACCTGGATATCTAAATAAAAACTTAGGGGCTGAGTTTTTCAGAGTGGTGTTTTAAAACTCTGGCTACAGGATAAACCTTCATCTCTTCTGCTCTACTGCTGGTTTAAGTTGCCACCCAAAGTGTTTAGAGTAAGCTCTGCAGTTCAGATGCCAAGCTCTTTCCTCTAAGGATGACATAAGCAAGACGAGAAACTGTTGCTGGGAAGATAATTTCCCTTCACCAATTCTCCTGAGGTAAACTCAGACTCGTTAGATAGAAGCAAATAAAATATTGTCTGCAGTTCATTGTTTTCTTTAAGGTATTGTTAATAAATCTCCTATAGATACCCTACAATAAGATTTCAGATAAATTAGGACAATAGAGGCAAAGACATCATTATTTAAAAAATAACAATCTACCCTATGTAATGCGGACTATGAAAGCAGGAATCTTTAGTAAACTGTGTTAAAGTTTGAAAAGGGATCTATCAATGACTTTTAAAAGTCCTTCCATTTTCTGTTCTCCAGTGATTTCCTGATGCATTTCTATAAACATTAAAATGAAGTACTGATCTCCTTGATAATGGAAACATTTTCTTTTAAGATTAATGACCAAACATGGCAAAGTGCTTGAGTTCAATGACTTGCAAGTCCATACCAAAGTAAAGTTAATGTTGTTCCATTAATTGGCTAAAACATGGTGGGAGGGGGCCAGTTTTAGCCACTTAAATATATATCAGCTTAGTATTCCAGGAAAATAGCAGCACTGGTAGTTTTACAAATCATGAAAACTGAAGGTCTTATCTTTCAAATGGCTCCAGCCCCCACAGAATTACAAACACCACTCTAGAAGCCTGAAAATAGCACTTTATCAGGTTGTGGGTTTTTTCCCTTCTCTGATTTAGTTATTTGACACTGTTTCTTTCTCCTCAAATGGAGCAGAAATGAAGACAGCTAACCCGGACAGAAAGAGCTCAACACACTGGTAAAAATAAACAGTTCAACACATTTATATATACAGCCTACAACCTCCATATAATTGCTTTGAATCTGGCACTGAAAGGCTAAATAAGAACAAAGGTATTTCATTAAGCAAGTGCTAATCTGAATGACCTGATTTGGTGGGTTTGCCATTGTGTAACTGAGAGCCAGTCGTAACACCTTACTTACCATCAGAATTGCTATCTCACAGGGGAAAGTGATGGACTGGGAAGAAATGGACATTTTAACCATCTATTGTAAAGTACGTGCAAACATGGAGGGGAACCTAAACAGAAGGAGAACTCTCAGAAGTTTGACCAGAGGACTTTGAACTCAAACACTGTCACAGTAGAAACTTCCACCAATACTTCAATACTTTGAGAGGGAAAGAAAGAAAAAAAAAAAAAAACACCAGAAAGCAGCTGTTGGAACTCAGCATCGTCTAGGAGAAACGTTTACTAGTTTCTTCTAGAGCACAAGTTCTTATTTAGAAATATAAAGTGCTGATCATTTCATACTATTTGCCACTAAAGAGCAAGGACTCGGCAGTTAAGAACATTTAAGACCTGGTGGAGCACATACACCTGCTGTCTGCTAAGCACTAGGGACTATGATGAAGGGAAGATAGCTGGTAGAGGTCAGCTCCACAAGCCAAAATGGTGGTTCAGAAATACAGTCAATTAATCCCAGTAAGCTGCAACCATTTGCTCCACTGGCTTTAAACTGCAGTTCCACAAACCTCAGTTATTCAAACCACAAAGCCACTTAAATATTCAGATTTCTGTCACCACTAGACAGGAGACAGACAGGCAAATTAGCTATGTCTTAAATTTGTGTAGCAGAAAGAATATAAGCGTTTTTGTTAATCAGGATTTCAGTTACTCTTTCATTTGATTTCTAGTTCTAAAGAAATACAAGAACACTTTGTTTTGCTTTAAAAATTATATCTATGTGATAAACCATATATGCATCTCAAGAAATCAAAAACACTACGACCCATCAGAAGGTGAATGCTACTCTGATTTCACAAGACAGCTGTAATTAAAGTATTATAAGCATATACCCTTGGGATGGGGCTCCTTCTCTGCCTAACTCAGAACTGAGCTCAAGTCATGGGCCATTAGCCTAAGTGCTGCACAGGCACAGGGAGACAGGACGTTCCTCTTCTAAATAGGTAGAAAATACACACACAGGATGCTAGAGGGGATGTAGTAATGCTAACAGACTTCTGCAGAGCTTTTTTTTTTTTTTTTTTTTTAAAATGCTTTAGAAGTTAAGGCTTTTAACCTAAGTAAGGTAGGGCAAAAAGGAATATCGAAAGAAAATTAAGGGAAACGGTCATAGACGAGAGGCTGTAGAAGGAGAAAAATATTCGTATGCGCAGCAGGAACCGACTAGTTTAGCTAATGTCAGAGCAAAACGACAGGTTGAAGGCTAGACTTAGTCTGCCTAGATGCAAGAAGATACAAATATAGTGAGCAATGTCTTCAATGTATTAATGCAAATTCATACTGGTGATTAAAGAACAAAGAGGGGGCAGTGCCGAGGAGCAGAGCTCCTCCAGCAGTGCTGACCCTGGGCTCCTCCGGAGGTGCAGGGCCAGTGGAAACCACGCCTGGGACTTGGGGCAAGCTTTAGCCAGGGCGGGATACTCACCTAGTAAGTTATCTGATACTTCAAAACTTACAAGAACATTATTATTACCTTAAGTTTATAAGGCTATACTAAAGTGCAGAAATGCTTTCATGCAATAAGATTATGATTTTATTTTAATTCCAGGATAGTGACTCTAGAGGAGCATCTTCATTTCATTTTTGATATTTTTATAGCGTCTTGGTTTTCCTTGGCATCAGAACAGAAAGAAATGCCAAAGCTTTCTCAAGAACAAAACATGAGTTGTCTTCTGGCAAACTGTACTAGCAAGAAGAAGTCACTGATAGAGAAAGGGAATGATACAGGAGAAACAGTGCTTTTGATATTTTTCATTGAACGTACTGAGGCAGAGTGAAGTCAACTGAATTGAAGAAAGAAAAACAGAATCCCAGATCTGTGAAATTTCTCTCTACCTCCTATATCACAGGATATTTCTCCCTCTCTTTTCAAATATGATAAATCCTACACATGTACACACATATATTCATATACTGTACCTATACAAAAACCAGACATATACACATGCATATGTATGCACACACCTTTATGCTATACATGCAAAAATATGAATATTGTACATATGTATGTAGACTTTACTAATAGAGGACATTTTCTGTACTACTTATATCTAAAAATCCAATGGTTACTCTTCTTAAATTTCCTCTTCCTGCTTAATTTCCTATCCTATTCCTATTAATATTCAGAAATTATGAATAGAGGATTTAAGCTTAAAATAACTAAAAAAAAATTTGGCCAAGTCTTCTGCTGCAAAATCATGGAGAGAATTTATACTACATCTAGGATTCAATAATCAAACATAAAATAATTTTATTGCATGAAGCAAATTAGAATGATGCCATAGCTTGTGGGAAGGAGCTGACAGCTGCTGGTATCGCTGAGACAGAATATGCAAAAGGTAGTAGAAGGGGCTACAGCCTTTGTTTTCACAAGTCCCTTTTGCCTATTTTCAGAAGTGCACCTAGAGGACCAGGCTGGCCAGGAGGGAGCACAGGAGGGCCTTTCAGCCACAGTCCCCTCCAGAACAAGCTGCCATGGGCAGAAAACCTCCTCGGACATCATGTTCTGCCCCTCTGGTAACACAGTCAGTGCAGCACTGCCCTCCTAGCGAAATTTTCTCTCCCTAGCATTCAACCTGAGCTTCCCAAGCTGTAATTCATGGCCCATGTCCTTTGTTATATCATCTGGCATTACTGAGAAGTGCTTGGCTCTATCAGCTTTGTAATTATTCTTCAGTCATCTGTAGGCTGCTATTAGATTTCCTCTTCGCCAGGCTCCACAAGCCCAGCTCCCGCAGCCCGCCTTCACGAGCCACGTGCTCTAGGCTCCTGATCATCTTGGTAGCCCATGCTATTTCAACTTGAAGCTCCCCACTGAACAAGCATTACCTTCCTTGCTACCTGTCGCAGCAGTGGCAGATCTCAGGTTTTAACAATCGTATTGCCCTAACTAAAAACCACATAAGAATACCCTGGTTCCTACCATACCTGAGCTGGCCGCTCAGGAAAAACGGACTTTAACTTTTTCACTGAACTTCAGTTTTCATTCACAGCTGACACTCAAGGATAAATATAGCTCAGCAAACATCAAAATATACATACATACATACACACTTTTCTTCATCTACAAGAAAATTATTTGGGGCAAAATCCAGCAACCCTTTTCATTTGTACTAGCACAAGTCCTGATCAAAAGCTTGCTGAAGGCAAGGGGAGCATATCCAATGACTTTAATTGGTTTTGGGTTAAGCCATTAACAATCCTGAAGACAGCCAAATCTGAATTAGAATTTTTGCAAGGTAAAGTCCAATTAGTAGGTAGGAGAACTCCAAAGTAAATGCGGTGTGCTTCAGAAGCTCTGCTGGTAATACACTGGGTAAGATCAAATCCCTTGCTCAGTATGGTATTAAGGCAGCTCTGAGACTTTAATGTCAGGTACTGACTGAATACTTATTGTTGTTAATGATAGCAAAGGTATATCAGTCCCAGCATCTGGGACAAATTCCAATTTGAGTTATTACATTTTGATCCAGCCGAATCTTTCTACAGCATCTTAGCATACAGAACACTTTTTCAGCTCTCAATATTAAGCAGCTTTCAGCTTTGAACTCTATACTTATTCAACCAAGAGTGGCTGCATTTCAGTAGTCTATGAAATTATTATGTACAGTAAAATCTCTAGAAACATTATGGGTATTTATTTCATTTTAATATGAACCCATTAGTTAGAGAGAAGTCCCATTCTACAGAGGCACATCCAATTCAGCAAATTTAGCTTTGATTTTTTAACATTATTAGCACTAAATTACTTTCCTCCAGAATTATAGTAGGCTGAAGCAAGATATTAATTTTGCCCGAGACTAAACTACATATTGAAACCTACTGGCCACTTTAATTAGTTCAGCACTCCCAAAATCATTAAAATGAACAAAAGTAGAGGAAACTAAGAATAAGCTGCATGCCACACACTTAATTTCCTATGTAGCTTCATATTGCAAGGTTGATGTCAAAGATGTTAGTTCAATCAGCAATAACAAGGTATCCAAACATATGGCTTTTGCACAGACAATCCAAAACCATGAACAAAGACACGGTAACCTAAAAGGCAGGTGACAGAACAGAGACAGCAGTGTGACTGATAGGGAGAAAAAGCACAGATGATATGGAAGGCAGCAGGACAGTTTATTTACCCTGTACAGCTCAAAATACCAAACCTCCCTCCCCACTCCCAATATTACAAAGCCACCCTTTACCCCCAGCATCACCATGATGTGAAACACCTCAACTGACCTTCAATGTATTCACTACCCAGAGACCGTAACACAAGCCTTTTGCATTTATTTCTTTGAAGCTGTGCTCTCAAAGGCTCTGTTGATAGAGCCAGACAGATTACCAGGACCGCTGACACTGTTAGTTATTACTGATGCTTCAGCTGCCTTGCATACAAATAAGTAGTGTCAGCTGCTTCTTCCTGAGGACTTCAAACTTTTTCACTGGGATGCAGGCACAGGGCGAACTTCTGTATAAGCTAAAAGACTGGTTAGCTTTAAAACGCATGCCCAGCTTCCCCACATACCACCCAGGAACCAAGGCAGGCACAGATGGACACTGAGGTCGGCAACAAACATGCAGACTAAGCAGCCTCCTGGGTCCTTCTATACCTATTCTTATGCCACACTACTCAAAGATCCTCTTGCACAGACAAGCTGGAGGAGGTAGAGACAAAATGTGCATGTCCTAAAGTGACATTCCCTGCACATCTCAGAGCAGGAAAGGCCACCAACCTCAGTTTACCTCTACTCTTACGTAAGGTGTCAAGACAGTAACTTTGAAGGTGCAGCTGGGAACACCAGCACAGACTCTGGCTGTACTTCATACGCACTTCCTTCAGCTGACCACCCTGGGAGAGCACTTGCTGCAGCCATGGAGTAACCCGAGAAGCGGAGCAAGCTGTCCCCCTGTACCCCTGCAGTCCATCTGCACGTGCTTCCTTTCCCCCAGTGCCCCTGTGCTCATTCACAGAGAGCATCACTACTTCATCAGGCTTCAAAGCATTAAGATCCACCAGAAGGGGGGTGGCTCTATCCTCATACGCTCAAATGCTACCACACCGCAGCTGTCTTACCTTACACTGCCTGCCCAGCCAGTCATGATAAATGAGAAAGGATGATCTACAGCATTTTCCTCATATGTAAAATTGGCTTTGAGGGACCTATTAACCTGTGCCATTATTCTGTGTCCTTGCTTTGCCACAGAACAAGATGTAATCGTCATGTTTCCCTAAATTATCACGATGAGGTATTTCATGAGAGGTTTCATTTTAGCTCTGCACATACACTGCTTCCAAAAGACATATTTTGTACACCATCACTTAACTACTAGCACCACTGCCAGTAGATTTGTGGTCTTTATTTGATGTGTCCATCCTGCTGCATGGAGCTCAGTACACAGAATCTGACAAACGCATCAACTTCATCAGATGCAAATATCTTTTTTTTTTTCCTACTGTTGAAGTCTGTACTAGCCTCTCAAAGAAAAGAAATAGTTATATTACACAATGTTCAGATGCTGGAAACTCATGACAGCTTCTCATTCATTCAGAGGAGGCACTAAGGTAGCTGACTTGAAGGGAAGTGCTAAACCACGAAGAAAGTCAAGAGTAACGAATGCAGGGCAGGTTAGTGGTAACATCTGGATTACAACACTGAAAAACAACTTTATGAACATAGCCGAGCCAAGTAGCTCTACAGCAGCACCGACGAACTACATCAATTCACTGCTGCCACTCCAACACAGCAGAACAAATATTCTGACCAACTTCATTGGAGGGCCCTCTCTTTACGTAATAGATTTGATGCTAGCAACTATTTCCCCTTTAAGAATGAGCAACTCTAGGATGCTATTTAATCAGGCCACCATCTATCCTTTGCGTTCCCAAATGAAGCAAAACCAGCAAATTATTCTTTTCTCTCCGTTTCAAAGACAAGGGGAAAAAAAACACAATGAAAATACTACAAAAAGACATTAAAGTAAGACACAACTGATTTTGTCATCAAATTCTTTACATATTGGACACAGACCTTGGACAACAGTACCACAACAGCACGATTTCCAATGCCTTTAAGAACCCTAGATTTAGCAATTTTGAGACGCACTTTAGCAACCACTACAACACAACCCCCAAAAGGTCAGATGCGTAAATTTAGGCCTCTGTATCCCAAATGATTAAACCAGAGTGATCTAATATTCATACTTTCCCTAGAGTATGTCTCTTTGGTTTTGAGTGCTGTCTTGAGACTCCTTGGCAGAGAGGAAGACTACGAAGTGCAGCTGAGCAGCTCTCTCGCCTGAACTGCTCTCAAGACAGCACTTTGAAACAGGAAGAGACAGGACTCAGGAGAACATATAAATATCTTATAAGGTGCTGGAACACTCAGTAATTAATTTTTCAGCAAGGAGAAGCTTTTATTTCAGCAATGTGTAAAAAATAAATTTTGAATTCCATACCCACTGCCTGGCTACTCATGCTCTGACCCAAAGTAATAGCAGAACTGGAGGAGTCACAATTAAGGAACCTGCATAAAACTGGACAAGAGCCCCTGCTTTTACTTAACCTGATTTCCACGGCAATAGAGGAAAGCTATATTTCCATTACAGAACTCTGTGGAAAATTTTGTTTTCTTTCTGTATGAACCTAAGAGAAAAAGAGCACTCTGGCTTTAATTAGGACAAGAAGGGGGGTGGGGAGTGGGGGGCTGAAAGATCCTGAAAGCTTTACCTGCTTCAGTGCAGAAATGCTTTTGTTGTTCTGGAGTCTGAGGTAGGTTAGATAAAGCATGAAAGCATTAGCCACACCAAACAGGAATGTCTCATTTTTATGGAAGCATTACCTTAAAAGTTATGGTGAGACAGATTCAACACATGATCTGATGGGGAAAAGGGTGCTCCCTCCATCCCTCCTCTCCTCCCTGAGCACCAATTTTGCCCGAGGCTCTTCCCACACAATTTTAACCCATCTCTCCTCAATATATTGCTCTTCCAACATAGAATCATAGAATCATTTAGGTTGGAAAAGACACTTAAGATCATCAAGTCCAACTGTTAACCTAACGCTGCCAAGTCCACCACTAAAACACGTCCCTAAGTGCCACATCTACACATCTTTTAAATACCTCCAGGGATGGGGACTCCACCACTTCCCTGGGCAGCCTGTTCCAGTGCTTGACAACCCTTTCAGTGAATAAATTTTTCCTAATATCCAATCTAAACCTGGCGCAACTCGAGGCCATTTCCTCTCGTCCTATCACTTGTTACTCACATGGGACCACTTGCCCTGTTCCAAGCTCTTCGCTGCAGTCCTAAGTAAACAATTAGGGATAGCTTCAATTAGCTCCCTGATTAGTTGACGTGCTATGCCTGCCAAGGTCTGGAGGACAGCTTTGGACGTGCACCTAAATGGTTTGCTACACATTTCCACTTTCAGCCAGCAAGCCACAGAGAAGACAATCTGTTTCTTGTGACGTTTCTGGAAAAATTTCCAAGATCAAGAAGTCATCAGACCAGAATATGAATTCAAAAAATGCTGAAGTTCCCCAGTCCCTTGATCTCACTGCCAGTAAGAAAGAAATTAAGTTCCTACACCATTGCTGCAGCCCACCACTGATGCAACGATCCCATAATAAGGATGATAAACAATATGTCAAAACCATTACTTTTTTTAGAAAAGCATATTGTTTCATTCCACAAAACAGAAAAAGGTATTTGTAAAAAAAAAAAAAAAAAAAAAAAGTCATGGGAGGAAGGAAAAAAGCCAACAGAAGTCAGGAGTCCAGCTGTGACAACATGCACCCGATGCCACAGGATTGGGTTCAAATACCTGCCCTCAATGAGGCAGCAGCAGAATTTAAATCAAGTCAATGTATTGTGTGGGTGCATTGCAATACTTGAGGTAGTCTAGGTCTTCATCTCTAGGAACCCAATAAAAATCCTTACTGATACCTTGTACACAAGTTTTCATAAACAGTTTCTTTCAATAAAAAAAATTCTCATCCTGATATCCCCAACCAAATGTACCTCACAGCATTTGGTTCCTTTGTGAATTACAGAGCCATTTTATAATGACTCAACTGTTTGCTCAGCTGCTTGCAAACTTACTGAACTAACAATGAACAACAATTCTTATTAGCTATTTCAAATGTTTCTTTCAAAGGTCTCATCCTTAGGAATCCAGGAAAATAATACTGATTTCCAGTAGGTAAACATTTTGTCAGCAGTAATTCAATTTTTGTAAACTAAACATTCCACAGAGGTAAAAAGACATTTCTTGGATCAGATTCCAGCATTAGCAATGAATGCTTAAGATCTAAGGCAGCAAGGTTTGAGCGGAAAAAAAAAAACCACACAAAACCCAAACTTAGTAAATACATATGGACACAGACGGTAAGGTCGCTGGGTTACCAAAGACAGAATATCATAAAACAATGGTTTGGTTTTGGTTTTTTTAACATCAGAGGCAGCCAGTACTTAGTGAAGCTTTGACTTCATGGATGGCAACGACACAGACAATGAGGGTTTCCTTGTGCACCTCACAGGCACTCCACAGCTTCAATCAAGGGCTGGGTTTTGACCTTTCCAAGAGCTCTTCTCAAATTTTGCTGAAGTGAAATTGAAAGATAACTCAAAGTCTGGGTGTGATTTTTATCCAAACTGCTGAGCACCAGGGAGACAAACAGAAGAACATCTGAGAAGCCCCTTCAGGAGTTAACCCTGGCGAGGTGAGGGGGTGCCTAGGGAGCCGGAGGGGTTCCTTTGCGCTGAGGCTGCTGCCTTCCCTTCTAAGCTGCTAATTTCCCACACGATCACACTGTCAGGTCGTGTGGATACAGAACCCAAAACCATCAGAGCCAAGACAGACAGACTGGTATTTTCTGGACCTCTCAATTCATACTATTTCAAGTGTCTCCAGGGTAATTTCTTTTGCAAGGGGTGTCTGTCTGCTACAAAATCAACCAGAA
Organism: Balaeniceps rex; assembly: GCA_013401315.1. NCBI lineage: Eukaryota > Metazoa > Chordata > Aves > Pelecaniformes > Balaenicipitidae > Balaeniceps > Balaeniceps rex. Next base: position 38,259 of record VYZW01001736.1, on the reverse strand, counting down.
TGAAATGATTTCCAACAGACCCACAAAGAGGTGGCAAATTGTCATTGTTTTCTTACACTTTGAATTCAAGTCTGGCTGCGAGGTGTAAGCCTAAAAGCTAAAACAGCCGCCTCCTCTCTCATTATAATCTCCTTCCATTAACTAGTTTCCCAGCCTAAGAATTTTGCTTGCCCTGTTCAAAATACTCTTGGAGTGGCACGGCTGCCACAGAGAAAGCTGGTCAACTGCTGTAATAAGTATGCAAAAAATTAAGACACTAGGGAGAAAATAATTAAAGTAATGGAGCTGGTTTATCCATTCCTGCGTGTTTTTGTAATTCATTTAAACAGAAGCATCTCAGCTGCTTGAACACCCCAGGAAGCTCTCTGCAACTTGACATATTTAAATGGTTTCTCTGGTCATTGACTCTTTCTCAGCACTTCAACTGAATGCATCGAAATCAGGGGAGTAAAGCAGTGTCCACCAACGGGGGACATACAATGCCCTAGCACATGACCACATCTCCCTTTCATTGCTCTCCCTCAGCCTGGCAGATGAACTTAGTGCTATTGAGACAACAGTGGCCTAAAGGGCACCCAACCTTCAGTTATTTCCACCAGCTTAAAACAGCTACACCATGAGAACGGTAAGACTGTCAAATGAAACATCTGGGGGGGGAAATAATCAGGAAACTGCAAAATGGAATAGGAGCACATAGCTTCAGTGTGCCTTCACCTGCACCTCAGAGGTGACTTAGGGACTCGTTCTGTGGCCAAATGTTTCTCAAATAAACCAAGTCTACACAATTAAAGACAACAATGACAGCAACAGACTACACTTAGAGCTTGCATGCAGCCTACAAGTGGAGTCAGATACTTTTAAGACTGCTGAAGAACTGCTTTAAGTACTTCTAAATATCTCTTGCAATTCTAAGTCAGCAAATGCTGTTTTTTTAAAGGCAATCTTGAGTCTTAACTCTCTCTCCAAAATGCATCACCCTTCCAGTTCACTTATACTTTCTGCCTACTTTTGGTGCATTCTCCTTCAATCCTCTATTTTTCCTTCAAACACTATTACCCACAAATGTCAGATACACACACAAAACAAACAGTTCAGCAAGGACAGAGCCAGAGCATAGGCCACCACGACAAAACTATTAGCTTGTCACAATTTCGTGCAAGTTTGGTTCAAGGTCTTTCCTATGCCCCCTGAAACTCTCAGACACCTCTTAAGTGGGAGGAAGAGAGCACCAGTGATGCTAAATAGACTATGAACAACTTAAACACCATTTTTTATTGTTGAAAAAGAAAACGGAGGTTTCTTTCTTGCATGCAGAAAGGAAAACTTGTTATAACTCAACATGTTTTAAGTGCTTTCCAGTCAAAAATACTTTAAAAAAAAAACAAAAACACAAAAACGAAAAAAAAAAAAAAAAAAAAAAATTATAAAAAAAAAAAAAAAAAAAAAAAAAAAAAAAAAAAAAAAAAAAAAAAAACAACTCACTACCAAAGTAGGTTACCTTTCCTAGTAAAAGACCAAGGAAAAAAGCACTTGGGCTCCCTGTTTACAAAGAACAGATGTTTTCATGTTATTAAAAAAATGTGGGTTTAGTCACTGTTTTTTCCACAGATAACTTTCCAGATACAAGCCAATGGTTGGGCTATCTTCAGCGTACAAACAGACAACAGTAGTGCCATTATTGTAGATCTGTTTTCCACACATAGAAAAAACACAATTAACACAGCTCCAGTTAATTTTACTATTAAGACCCCAGCGGGGAACAGTGCAAGTGACAAGAACCCAGTGCTGCCAAGGTTTATGTGACATTTTGCGCAAGTTATTGAATGAGCTAATTTGTACGTAGCTACAAGCCCATGTTTAACAAAATTGTGTGGATTTACTGATGTGGAAAGGCATCTAATTATAGCATCAGTGAATGAAATATTCCCTTTATGTGGGGCATCACCAAAACAGCTCCTGCAGCCATGGTCATGCCAACAAGCAGAGGAGAATTGTGCTCACAAATACAGAAGTTGTTAAACAGCCTCCACAACATTCCAGTTCCAGGTTCCTTGCTAAAACTGCCAACTAATGCAAGACATAAGGAAAAAATATGTGAAATGGTAACAGAGCCAGAGAGGAAAACTCTTAATATGCAATAGCCACCAACCTATTTTCATCAAATGGGAAAAAAATACAACTCAAAATACCTGGTAGAGGAGGAGAACAGAAGTGACACCTTCAGCACTATATTCTGAGAAGACTCTGGTACACAAAAGCATTTCCATCTAGAGTTTAAAAACATAACCACAGAACCATTTTTATTTGACTTCAATCTCACAGAACCCCATTTTTACAAAATTGAAATATGAACAAAATTGGAGTTGATCTGCTTCCTCTCCCAACCAAGAGATAGATCTGAATAATTCATTAACGTGTTCCTTGATTAAATACTTCTTCCTACCTATTCCACTCATTCTACTCTCAATTGAAGTATTAGAAAAATACATACAATATTTTGTCATTTCTTCTTGTGTATGCCACAAGTATGTACCACTTTACCTTCAGAGGCACTGAATTATTGGACCAAAGTATAATTTCCAAACACTTCAATGCAAGGTAATATTAATGAGCTCCATTAATGTCAAAGAAAAGCGAAGTAGGGAGACATCTTATTTAAATTAACACCTTTGCTCATTTCCTCCTCCCCCCAAAGACATGTAGCCTTTGAACTAAAATATCGAATATACTCAAGAATGAGAATACAATTCTTTGATAAGCAGACCTGCGCACCTCAGTGTCTGGTTAACCGGTTACTTTTCATTTTCTTCAGTTCGTTTAACTTTGGAGAGACAAGGAAAAAGAAGATACAAGACAACAACGGCAGTGATAAAGAAAAAAAGAATAAAAGTAATTGCTTCCCCTTGAACATGGTATGACAGCTTCTCATGAAAAAAAGAAAGCATGCTTCAAAATGTCTTAGGATGCAAAACATGAGTTTTTAAATGGAACTTCATTTGCATATTTTCATAGTCCCGCACATGTAATTCTATTCATTGAAATGAATCCTCCCACTCAACTTTATCGCAGAGCCTTATGAAAGAAGTTCATAATCCTCTGAAGTGATATTTTATTAATCAGGATAGAATAAGGGTTTAGCTGAAGTTCTATTACAAAACAAAAAAATCGTGGTTTCATGTGCATTTCACCCAATTCCATCCAAACACTTTCCTCTTTCATCTTAGTATTAGGGTTCAGGACTTCATCTGAAATAGCCAGAAGCTGCCTCCTGGAAGGAGTCGGGCTGGCAGCTCTCTACTACTTCACTACTTCATTTTGTTTTGTTTTTAATAAATGAAACAATCCCATGGCTAAAATAATGCTTTAGGCAGAAAGAAAACACTCATATTCAGCATGTTGCCCAAAACAACATGCAAAAGTAAATCAACAAACATAGTGAAAATACTCCAAGACCATAACTTAAAAGGCTGACAACAACAAATACACAGAGAATGACACGAGAAAGATGCTGGGGCAATAAAAGAGAACCATTTCCAAAAATGCAAGGCACTAAGTGCTACAGCTAGAATAGCATAATCTTACCCTCTAGCTGAACCTTCCCGTTTTATCTCTGTATTCTAAATTTGCACTGGTTGCTTTGCTAAAAATATACTTTGAAGTTGTCATAGCTATTGGTCCTGGCTTGTCTTTTTTTGCCTCTGAGAACAGCTAGTAATAGATCACTGTAATTAGACTTTTACGGGTGCAAGAGACAGTTTGTTTCAGTTACAAACAGGAACAGAGAAAAGATGAGCCAGAGAGGAAAGAAAACTAAATAAATTTAAATAAGACAACTGCTTCTGAATATGGAGAAAACTACAAAAAAATACAGAAAAGGTA
>VYZW01001736.1:12157-32293 GCA_013401315.1 Balaeniceps rex | reverse complement strand
TATCTTGATAACAACAGTACAGAAAAATCTTTGGGTAAAATTTGAAGACTATAGGTCTGCAGTGTTACCAACTTATGCATTATCATCATAATTTTATAATTTTAAGTTAAAGAACCAGTTACAAAACAGAAGCAATTGTGTGATACAGATTTCATGTACAAAAAAAAAAGGTTCAAGGTCTTTACATGCAGCAGAATCCTAAAATATAACTCAAGAGACAAATAAAAAGAATGCCAAAAGTATTCAACAGTTTAAATGCATTTTAGGTTCTGCTGCCTCTCACCAGAACAGCATAAAACCTTGACAGGGTTAGGAAACCTCAAAAAAGATGCAGACGGCTTTCATTCAATAAAGTATAAAAGATGTATGCGTGAAACCAGTCTCATTTTAACACACTGCAGCTTTTTCTTTCTTTGCAACAAGTCATCATTTGGACTACACCCTTATGGGTTTTGTCTGCTTGGACAGTGTCCTGTTGAGACAGTTTTTCATGTGCTATTTAGCACAACTTAGGAGCAAACAAATAGTTGTCTTGGTCTTTTGACTAGCTCCCAATACCAGCATTACATTTTTTTTATCTGAACAGCTGATTTTAACAACAGTCTCTTCCCCCATCTTTCTGCTTTGCAGTCCATACATTTTTTGCATGCATACATCTGTCTTCACAACTGCTTGTTCTCCCATTTCCCACCCTATCACCACGTTGGACAAGGTCTGACAGCAACACTCCAGCTATTTGCCACAACTGGAACCCTGGAATCTGCCTGGAGAAAAGCTGATAATGTAAGGTTGCATTTTTTATTTTTTTTTAAATGATTACAATTCAGATCTTAAACCAGCATTTAAAAAGAGGGTAAGGCTGCCAAGTACTGAAGGTAGCAAACAACTCAGATTTTTCTGAAAGCATCTTGTGGCAGCTGCAAGTTTGTATTACATTTACTTAGAACAGTAATTGCCTTTGGAAATTAGATTTTCCTGCTTGTTCAAAAGATTTGTGAAGAGTAACCATAAAAATTCAAAATTTAACTCACTAAGTGCCGATACAAGCAAGCAGATATAGAAGGTGTGTCTGGCAAAATTAAGCAGAGATGGAAACGTACCATCAGATAATCCAGGTCATTTCTTTGACGATACCCTTTGATATCCCTCAGAGCATGCATGCTCACAGTGGTTCTAAACATCTCTAACAGTACAGTTTGTGAACTCTTCCCCATCCTAAGAGATCTCTCTCAGGAACAAGTACGCCTTGCTATCCAATCTAGATTTTCATTTCTGTGTTTTCATCCTTCTTGTTATATTCCCCAGGTACTCCTAAACAATTCTTCCTTATTGGTATTTTCAGTTCTTATTTAGTCAAGCCCTAAATATTTTGATTTTTCTTTTCTTTCAGTGACATGACAATTTTCCACCATCCTTTCTGTAAGAAGATTTGATTTGCCAAATTATTTTGGTAATAGGTCACCTAATAGGTCTGGTGCCAGAAGGTGTCCGTGAACCATTTGTCTTTCAATACGGTCTGCAGAAGGTGAATTTTCAGACCTGGGTTATTGGAACGATGAGCCGAAGGGCCCCTGGGACACAGTAACCAGCACTTGGAAGCCAGAAAGGCAATCAAGGGTGGCTGGATTTCAAGGGAATGTGACAGGTGTTTAAAATCAATTGATACTTTCTGTTACTGTTGGCTTGGAGTGTGTTTTTCTCCTCTCACTGGCTTTTTATTGCATTTTTTTCCTTCCGTGCTGCAGCACCCACACAACGCTCACCGGCTGAAGTGAGGACTGGGATGTCACTCACTTCCACAGAAGCCCTTGTGTATTGACATCACCTGCTCCCATGAAAAGGAGGGTAGCGCATTTCAAACAGACTTTTTAAGCAGTGTGTACCACTCTTCTATTAGTATTCCCAACAGAAAAATACATCAGCATCTTCTCCAGATGTGGCCAGATGGATTAAAGAAAACATGGTTCCTACGTTTTACTTGCAGAGCAGTACTTAAATGGCAATGCAATTTCTGCAGCACCCTTAAATTTTTTGTTGGATATCACTATGCCACCACACAAGATAAATGACAGCACATCCTTACTGCAGCACTACTCATAGCCCTGTAACTAGCCCAGGGCTAAGTACTGAGACATACAGAGAGATGAGAGGAAGCACAAATCCTAGGAGTGGGATGCAGCTTGTTTAATTATAGGTGTCTACCATATGACAGAAGTACCTGACAGCTAGGTGTCGAGGCACCCATGATAGTCAATGGAGACCTAGTCAATACAGCTCACGTAGTTTAGGGTACAATTAATTTTAACAAGTGTAGGGTGAGGCAAATCGCACCCTAAACACTACTTACCCTAATGAGTGCATCTGCACTACCTAATTCATACACAGATGTCTTCCAGAACAGTAGGGCGACATTGAGCATTTTGGATTAAAAAAATAACATGCCTCACAATTTGATAAATATCAGCCCCCAAAAGGTTAACCCTGAAGGTAGAAGAAAATAAGACTTATCTCGTTGAGACCATCTGCTGTAGCAATCAAAGCAGTTAGAATCCATTTGCTTGCAGGAGTCCATAAAGAATATCACAAACTAATTGGAGTCAAAATAAATTAGTTTATTTTGTTCTGCATGGCCAAAATCCATCCCACTTAGTTTTACCTACCTAAGTAAAGAGAACAGCCTGTTCTAGGCTTTTCTCCAAAAACAAAACAGACAGAGGTTGCTCCAAAGGGACACTTAGCACCACTGAAGATCTGATTTGTCCTTTAGATGTGTGTATCTCTCGCTAGTAATTATAAAGAAAAGCAGGCTACCACAACCACCCTCTTGGCTTAGGAGCTTCAAATAGACCTCAGTGAGTCTCAGTAAAGAAAGCATGAACAATTTTGGGGTTGTACTTGTAGGGCTTTCCTCCCTCAAAACCCACAAACGTGACAGTTATGACAAGCAACAAAATAGTTGACACAGCAGGAATTAGTGTGGCCCCATTACTGAAGCCCACCCTTATTTCTTCTTCCTTAGAGGGATCAAGAATTGCATCTCAGGATCCCTGCTGTGAGAAGCAAACCTTTTCTTTCACTGTGACACACCACCAACCCTGAACTGTATGGTATGCTGGCAGATTGTGTTCTGTATTTCAGGGAGTCCAGTGCAGTGTTTTTCTCATTCATTACTGGCAATCAAGCCATTTGAAAGGAAATGAGAGATGAAGAGCTAAACACTCATTTGGAGAGAGGAGAGATAATCAGGAGAATAGAAGTCTTGTCTTAGATTTTGCATATGATTTCTCAACACTAAGGAACATATAATTGACGTGTAATACATATAACTAATATCAAACAGTAAATTAGATATAGAAAGTCAATCACCAATGGAAATTAACTTTGAAGAATAGGTAATATTAACCCTACTCATAAAAACAACAAAAACTCTGAACAGAAGAACTGACAGACGTGCGTTAGCTTAACGTTGACAATACAGAATACAGCATTACTGAACAATGCATGAGGCATGCTATTCTAAAAGATAACCGTGTATTTTGACAGATGACTGTATTATGAAGGGCTGATAATATTGACATCTGAGGAACACCAGTAAGGAGAGGTGAATCAAATGGTATGAGTACATTCCCCATTGATACCGCAGAACTTGCAAGCTTTATTCTACAGCAACAATAATGAAACACTAAAACGCAAAGAAATGGAGAAATCCTTACGTAAAAATGCCAGGAGATGAATAGAAAGTGAGGCACATTCAAATAAAACGTAATGTTTTCAAGAATAGGTAAGTGGATTCTCTGCAGAGTCACATATTTAATGCCCTAATTCTAGATCATGTAACCAGAAACTTCTTTCATATCCCATATCTGCTTCAACCTGCTGGGGTGTTGGACCTCTCAGCAAACAGGTTCTAAAAAGATAATCTGACTAACTGACTACTGCTACTTCCAAATTAGCAGCTGAAGTGTGTTCATAACACATTCAAAACAAACAAGCCTACACATTACCCAGAAAATTTTCCCATGTTAACAATTCCAGATTCCAAACCAAATATGCAACAACTAAACCAAAATTACGGTTATCAAAAAGTAACACTTTAAACAACTTATGCTCTATACGAAACCTAAACTATTTTCTCAGTATATTAAAGTCATCAAGATTGCAGTCACGCAAGCAGAAAACAGTACCATGTACACCCAACACTTTTTAGCTATTTATAGATATTTTGTAAGGTGTAAGAATGAATGAAAATATAAATTTTACCCAGGATCATACTACACAAGGAAACTTGATTTGAGCCAGCATTGTAGCTCTTGAGTTAGCGGAATGGTAGCTTATTTGAGCCATGCAAGAGATTTTATTTTTGTCAGAACCATACAGCACTTTCGCATGCTACATGAGAAACATTCTGCAGGCTAAATAAAATATATTTACATGATTTCACTAAGTTACAAAAAGACTCCATTTCATAGATAACAGATACACCTACCCCAGAGTAAAACAACGCCTTAGCAAATAGGTCAATAGATTGCTTTCCTTCATCTTTTATACTACCTCCAAAGTACTTCAGAGTAAAACATTGTATCATGGCAAAAGAATGTTCTTTGACATCATGCACTGCTGTTATTTTACCTTTGTCTGATTAATTTTTCACTAGTACTTGAGAGGTTTCTCTTTTTTAATTTAAGCAATGCAGCTGGAATTAATAACAACTACCTGCAAAGAATCAAACTGTAAATTATGCAACAAAAAACACAATATGAAAATAGAAAAAAAAAGGTACTAAAAGATTGTTGTATGCCAGCTGCTTTATGCTTAGTGTGATAAAACTTGGAAGGTATGTACAACTATTTTAGCTAGACTTAGTAAACTTGAACGATTAGCTAAAGTCACATCACAACTATTCACAAGAAGTTATAAATTTCAAGTTATTAGTTTGTCATCAAATATTTTATACTTACAAGCTTAAATGCTTCCACTGAACAGAATAAGACTTCCAAGCTCTCAAATGCTGTAGTTTTAAATACCTATTTTCCTGAAGACTATTTCAGCTACGCATCCAAGCAGCCCGAAACATACCTTTGACTTCAAAATGGGCATGGGATGCTTTTACAAGCCAACCACACAAGAAGAGATTTTTGCGAACAGCTCCAAATCCTTACCTTTCTGTAGACTATCATATTTGGAGAACTCTCCTCTGGGTCAGCAGTTTCCACGTTACTTGGATCAGTGGGCGCTTGGGCCATGTTTGCCTCTCGTCGCTCAGACTGCAAGGACAGGAGCAAAAGTCAGCATCACTCCAGGCTGCAGGCGAGCATGGAGAGGACACGCGACTACCTCCAAGGCCAACAGACGAGGATGGTACAGAAGGAACCACGCTCCAGACTTCACCCAGTGCAGGATTTTATCACACCATGTCAGACAGTTAAATGCTTTGAACTGATTTGTCTAAAGCGCAATGCCCCAAGAGCGAGGACCGCCAAGTCACATCCAGCTGTGGTTTGGGTCATCCCACACACACACATTTCTCCCCCAGTTCTGATCTTTTATCATAAATCCCTGTTCAATAGAAGACCAACTAATACTTCGCACACTTCCCTTCCTTGCTATAAACCACAAACAGCTTAGACTTTTCTAGGAGCTTTTGAGGTACCCTCAAAACAAAAAGCCAGGGAAGATAAAAAGCTTGCTGTGAGACAGAGTGAAACCCCACTGGAATCGGCGGGTGCAGCAGACTGTCAGACACGCTGCCGGTTGTCGCCTGCGAACACTCAGAGCCGCCTCCGGCTCTCCCCAACCCCAGGGCAGCAGCCGGGAACCCGGGAGGCATAGCTGCTTGCTCAGAGTAAGCAGCTTCCCTCACCCCTTCTCATTGTACAGCCGGGAAGAGGCAGCAGGACACAGGCAAACAACCATGCATAATACTCCTTAACCCCAACTATCTTCTAGAAGCACAGAAGTGCTGCCTTATCTCCTCCAGGTCATGCCAGGCTTGAGGCAAAAACATTAGTTTTTTAAAAAAAAAATAAGGGCCCGGTGCAGGGAGGACACTTTAATTTCTAAGTCAAATGCTATATTTTAATTTTTTCTTATACCAGCACATTTGACAAGTTACATCTTAAATTAAATGTTGCTGTGGAGCCATGTGGTGACCTTTCCTAGCCTAAGAGGTAACACTGCCTCTTACAGACACTGGCATTAAAGCTGTTCAACAAGCTCAATTTCTTCAACATTGAAAGTATTGAAGTTTCCCATCTCAACATATTTTATTAAAAATTGAGATAAAAAGAAGTCTAAGTATGTTCACACATGCACAATCTACACATTCATTCCTAAAACACAGCTCACCACTAAACCGCCTCCCTTATTTAAGGAAGAAGATACTTTCCTGTTCCTTTCTCGGTTACCCACTTTTCACATGCCCACAGGCAACAAAGTGCTCCAGCATATAATATACATATATAGCATACAATTGTGTGTATAATACAGCCCCAAACCATTCTAGCTGTCAGTTATCAGCTCCCAAGGACAAGTCAAGGGCCAGAATTGGACAACCTCAGACCACACCCCAGCTCTGTCCTGTCTCAGCAGTGAAAAGGCTATTGCTGTAACATGGCATCCTCCACTGGAGCCAGAAGCAGCTCTGAAGGGAGAGAGATACCCCTTCAAGCAAGAGATAATAGAGACCAAGGTTAAATAATCTACATCAATCCAGATTCCTTCATTTCTCTCTTTTATAAAGTACGCATGCACACACACGACTGTGGGCACAAATGCATTTGTACATGAACATACCAATTCTGAAAGTTAGTAATACAGTTCTAGCTCAAATTAGGAATATACTTATGTATCACCTTTCAAAGGCATGTTCAGACCAATTTAGACACTATTTTATATTTAAAGGACATAAATTTATTTTAACTCCTATTAAACTCTCATGTCTTCCTAGAAGCCCAAACACCACACTGTTGTGCCAGCTAAGAAGGAAATGGAATAAATTCTCTAAGCAAAATTATTAGATGCAGAAAAAATTAAATAGCATAAATGGTGAAGGGTAAAGCATTTTAAAATTATAGCACTTCAAATGATTTACACTAACATGCATTTTCACAGCACTTCTTAGTCATGATTTCAAGGCACTGAAGAATTTGGCTCTAGGTATCATCACTCAATTGAACAGAGCAGGAACCAGGTAGAGATTTCATGTGACTTTCTGAAGGAAATTACAAAGCAGAGCTGAAAGCATATGTCAAGTCACCCAAGTTTCAGCTTTATATACCTGCATTATATAAAGATTATGTTCACCGCTTATGTTATATCTGAGATTATATATGCATACTTTAAAAGAAAACAATTGCAATTAACTTTTAATTGAGCAATGCTCTTTTAAAGAAGAGATTTCCAATTTCTAATCAAAAAGCCCTCTGCAGCATTACTCAGCTGCGCTTCACTCATTGCATTATTCACTTTGAACGTCAACAGAATTTACAAATTCTGTTGTTCTTGTTACACCGTCAGCTCACTTGATCTTTTCTGACACTTCAGGATTTTCCCCAATAGCACGTCTCGAAGCTTTTCATCTACTCCAGTGCAACAAGACAAAAACATCTTGCACAATATGCAGTAGTGGCTGTCACGCTGTTCACAGTGACACCGAGGAAGCCACCGACTGCCTCTGAAGATCTACAAAAGGTAATCAATACAAACGAACCTGTTGTTGGAAGACAGAAATTTGCAAAAGTGCTTCCCACTGGTGCCCAGCATCTCCTGATGGGTTTCGGTCAGGAGCAGCAGGAGCAGGGCCACCTCTGCAGGAGTGTCAGCAGGATGGATGTCGCAGGGCACAAGGCTGGAGACAAGGTGACAAGGTAGGACTGCAGTGCACCCCAGAGCAGAGACAAGTGCAGGCATCCCCACCATGCAGCCCAGGCACGGCTGGTGCTGGGATGAGCCTTAGCAGAGCCCCTGCACCAGGGGTCCCCCAGGGCCCTTGAGGAATTGTGAGGGCTCTGGCCATCCTCCAAGTTTCTTCCCTTTCTTTTAGACTACTTTTTTTAAAAACACAAAATCCTTTCTTAGAAGGTATTCTTATTCTAGAGGAAAAAAAGCCTGTACAGAGAAAGTAAGACAAGACAGTGATATGACATGAGCATGCTCTTTGCTCTTCAAGGTTAAAGCACAGCAATGTTGGGTCCCCATGGATCCTATTACATCTGTGCTTTTTAACATCTGGGAGTTGAGTGGAGCTCAGCACCCAGTGATGCAGGACTCCTTCCCTGCCCTCCTGCCATGCTAAAGCCTGGTTTCAAACCAATTCACAAACGGGGCGTTCTCACTAGCCTGAGGATTGTGGCACTGATTTCACACCCCACAAACGCAGACAAACCTCCGGCCACGAAGCAGCAATACCTCTGACCAAGGAGCAAGGTCGGCACAGCCCCAAGGGAGCACCGCTTTGTCTCTGCCTGGGGGACAGACCACCAGGGAGACGGGCAGAGAGCCCAGAGCCAGGGCTCCAGTGATGGAGGCCACCTGCTGTGAACACAAATGAGACTGCTCACGTTCAAAGTACAAGGATTTTTACCCCACGTTAACGTGCTGCATTTGCAATTCTTTAATTAATATAATGGTATGTGAAAGTCCACATCTGACTTGCATAGTTGTCTGTTAAAAAAAACCCAAACCAAACCAAAAAACACCCGTAGCCTGGCATGAAAGAATCGCAGGACTAATTTTTCAAGGGATCCTATTGAAATCTATTCTTTCTACACAATTTTTTCCTCACTGCCAGCCCAGCCTACTAAAGGTGCAAGCAGAAAGTCAACCCTATGTCACTACACAGGTTAAAAACAGAGTCTGTCCTCTAAATCTTTCTCTAAGCACATGTTTGCGATGCATCAGCCAGAACAGTATCCAGCTCGGTCTTATACAGACTTATCAGCTACATGGAGCTGAGAAAGGCAAAACCAACCATTTTATTTAGGTTTTAAAAATAATTAAAAGTACTCATGCACAGCCTTCAGATAAGAGCCTCACCAGTTACTACCTGAAGAGTACCATCAGCTCCTTACTCCTACAGGCAGTTTACTACACTACCAGTGGCTAACTCATACCAGCCCACATCCACACACCAGCAATCCAAATCCAAATGCCCGTCTTCAAAAAAATAAATGGCCTCTGAATTCCAACCCTCAGGTTCCAAAGATGCTGTCTTCCCACAGCTGTTTTTCTGACAATAGCCACGCTTGCAGTAATCCGGGCTTCTCAGCAGCAAAAGTGATAAAAAGTGAAAACCATTTGCGCTAACCATTCGCTTACTCTGCCACACAGAAGGAGCAAAGCAGCAGTTTTCAACTTCTTGTTTATGGATAAGATGGCCTATGAAGCCTTTAAAAAAAAAAAAAAATCCCAAAAATAAGCTAAAAAGAGAGGGCGCATTTGCCTCTTGCTGATTTTTCCTTTTTTTAAATTTTATTCTTTATTGTAGAGCAGTTCTGCTTTTTCCTGAGAAACATAATCACACTGGACTAGATAGGCAGCATTGACAAAATGCACTGAATCACAGTAAGTTTTATCTCTCTCTTATCTGATGAGTCTCCTCGTACTCTCCCAAAACCCAGAAGCTGCAGAGAGATATGGCTCCCATACATTACAAAAGGATCAGTGAACTCCTTTAAACTGGAATAACCAATTTAAAAAATGTCCCGAAAAGCAAGAAAAACATTTTTTTTTCCACAGCTCACCTCTAAAGTTTCTGATACAGGAGTTTAATAATAAAATTTCAAAGACAACAACCTTTACATTTTCATGCATAAGCACTGTCAGTATTTAATCTCTACGTATATGTAAATTCAGTGAAAACAGTTAAGCAGTAAATTCAGAGCTTCCCATTAATGTTCTAAAATACCTTGACTACTGTAAGAAAAGACTATTGTAAACAAGACTGCTGTAAGAAAACTCTTCTGTGAAGCACAATCACCCATGTGCTTCACAGAAGTTACCCCACCGAGAAGTCCTTATAGACTCTGTGTTTTATAGATAATAGAGAAAGAAGTACAATGTTAGAAGAAATTCTGCAAAACAAGCTATTTCTTAAAAACATCACCAGCATTTAACAACTCCAATACACGGTCATATTTGGACTCTAATCCTGCATTTTAATAAATAAGTTGTCAACTTAAAATTGGTAGTGCAAAACATCTCTTGCACATCTGAGATAAAATGAGATAGTTTGTTATAAGATGCATAAATTTAATCCTGGAAAACAGAATCTACCACATGAATCCCCATGTAAATATCCATCAGCACCACTCAGCTAAAATACAATTTTGGGTGACAATAAGTGGAAGTTACCTTTATGCTATGTAATTAATATATTTCAAGGGCAGCTTATCATTGACATGTAGCGCTAATGTCAAATCATGAGACGTGGAGCTTTAGCACACAACCATAGAGTAAAATATAATTTCATGTCATTAATACCTAGTTAATTTCTTTCTAATTAGTGAAACACGTCTAGACTACATGACTTTTACTTGCCTGAGAAATCACATAACCACATGCCTTGCTGTACTGATTATTACCTAATAGCAGAAATCCCTACCTGGTTTGCTAGAATATTTAGATCTAATAGATCATGTTATTAAGGTGACAGGAGGGAAGAGACAGGGGGGAAAAAAAAAAAAAAAAAAAAAAAAAAAAAATCAGTCAATCTGAATTCAATTAGTCCCTATTAATATTAAGTTGATATTTCACATCCATTACAAAAGTCTCTCTAGAATTGCACTGGAAAGAACGAAACTTGTAGCAGTTCCTCTGCTGGTTAACTATTACTTCATTAAACTAGGACTTGGGCATGCCAAGCCAGGTGTGTATACTAGAGGACAACCTAGAGCGTTTCATAGAACTCAGCCTGTTTACCAAGGTGAATGCATCAACCAGAGGATCCCCAGGTCCAACCTGGGCGATGCAGTCTGCTTGCAACGGATGTAGCTCAGCCAGAGCACTGCACAATTCACCTCTACTCTTCCTTCAGAAGTAAACCCGCATGACTAGTGAAATAACTTTCCAAACAGGGACTGATACAACATCCATCTGAATGAGACAAAAGCCAGGAAGACTGGAGATGAGATCAAAACTCCACCATCTCCTCCAGTATCCTTACTGGTGAGGAGGGGGAAATGCTGGTATGACACACAGCACTGCTGACCACTGCGCTCAGCAGAACAAGACTCTGCAAGCACATTCCCCTCCTGAAACAGATGTTGAGGAGGACATAGGGGCAAGTGAAACAGGGGCTGGGCATCCCCACACAGGGAGCCACTCCACAGTTAGCAGTGACGGACTGAAGGGTCTTGTGCCACTCCGCATACCATGGTGCTGCTCCCCTGCATGGAGAAGCAGCAAAGGGAGTCCGCTTTCCGCTGGTGAAGTACAGCTCCCAAAGCATCTAAAAATCCTTCCAATGACTGTTTTGGACACCAAATTGTAACTGAAGTTACTCCGAAAATACTTTCCCAGTGGAAGATCATCCCAGACCTTCCGCCCCTTCTTGCAAGTGCTGAGCACTGCAATACTATCAACAACGTTCAGTCTGTTGCCTTTTTTAAGGAACAAAGTATAAACACTTCCAGCAACTGCACTTAATGTTCGAATGTTTGCCAAACTAATTCCTCTTTGTTTATGAGAAAGCAGTTTTGTTTATACTGGGAGGATTCATGGATTCTAAAGGACCCCATTCCTCCTCTTTCTGAGGTACCAGCTCACAGGGAGCCCCGTGCTGAGGACCTGGAGCTCAGCAACTTCTTTCGCTCTGCAACCGGCAGGACAAAAGATGGGCACGCATCTGGGCATGGAAACAGCAGAGACCCTTCTGCCTCACCCTGCCAGAGCAGGAAGAAAGGACCCGATTCTGGGACACGCCCTTTTTCTTCTAAGAAACTGGGATCCTGATGAAGACTGGGGTTTCCAATTTCTGCTACTCTTACAGACACTTCCTACAGGTGCAGTCTCCTTCCATACATGTAACTGCTTCCTGTGAAAAACTTGCCTCAAAACATCCTACAGGTATGTCTACATTTCCACACAGTACTAGGGCCGGCAGCAAGCTCCAGGCTCCTGATCACCAGCACTGCTTAACTGCTAGTTTGCTCCTAGGTTCTCTTTTGTAGAGTTCCAAACCAGTATGTGGACATAGGTCTGGCAACACAGATCTCGCCCATCACCACTTGCTCCCAAGAGAGCACGGATGACCTTACACAGGGTTTGGCTACCTACTTCTTACCCATTCCTCAGCAGTCTCCCAATAGGTTCTGCAACCCCACACAGCCTCCCACCATGTCCCAAGTCATGTGATGCATAACCTCATCCTTCTAGTGTGCTGCAGGACAATCTCACATTTTTAAACACTGTACTTGGAAAAAACACACATAATGAACATTACATCTTCAGGCCACAGAGATACCATCTGGTGGCCAGAGGAGAGCCCTCTGGCCAAGGATATGCACTATGGACACAGCCATCTCTTAGACAGAACTAGCTCTCGGACATGAGGCAATCCAAGCCACTCGGCTTCCTGCAGATAGACACAGTCTACAAGTTTAAACTCAGCCTACTGTGTAATCTAATGTGAGCAGCTGGTTTCCGTATGTACTCCTCTCCAATCACTTGCTGTTCCCAATTATGTATGTCCTTTAATAAAACAAGTAAATACTCACAGTGTGGCAGGTCTAAGCAGAGCATTGCTAACGAGGGATCACCAAGGCCCTGTACCACGTCCAAAAAAGGGCACGCTCTGTGGTCTTGAGCAATTTTCTCTCCATCTGTGACAAATGTGGTAGTACTCACTCTGTCACATAACTGTACAACAGATGACACTAAGGATGGACAGTTCCAGTTGTTCCAGTCATGTTAGCCACAGGTGACCTGTCTCAGTCACCTGGCAGATGATCAGGCTGCTTCTTGATAAACCATGGAAGATGATTACTTTCCTCCCCTTTCCCCAGGGAGCCACATCCCAGTTTGATTTTGTATATTTCTAAATCTGCAGATATTTGTAGCTATTTTAGAATGCTAAAAATACTGTCTGCAACTAGATGTTACATCCAGGAAACCGAAGGGTGGAAGCCAAGATAAAGTAACTTTCTTGGCATCTGACACTGACTAGGTCCCGAGTTCCCTGACGTCTAATTAGAGCCATTCTCTTTATTTTTTTTTAAACAGAGAAATACACACTACCTGTTTTCTGGTCTGTCCACCCAAGGTGTGCTGGAAGCATTGCTGACTTAAAAGGGAGACCTTTCCCACTTTCAGAGTTTTGAATCTATTATTTGACAGATAGATAAACAAGGTGAGCAAGACAACCAAAAGGAAAAATGGAATGGGGTTGGGTGGTAGTGAATATTGACACATGAATTGCTTATTAGCAAGGCAAATTTTTCCCTTTATGAAATCAATTGTTAAAATGGGCACTTGCATACCAAATTTACTTTTAATGGGCCAGAATGATGTTATACCCAGGAAGAAACTGCCTCCAATACATCCATCCTTCTTCCAAACAGTTCAGAACAAAATGCAGCATCCACCTGTAATCAAGCTACCTTCCAATAAAAAAAATACTGCTGTGAGTGCAAGAGCTCTCGGAAAGGCTCTGAGCCAACACGCTGTTACCAAGGATAGCTACAGAGAATGTAACAGCAAATATATGCTGAATATTTAAACTGAAACAAATGTCAGTGCTATACGAATTTAGAAATGCAAAGAGATAGATATAGACCAACTTTGAACTTCATCTGAATTGGTGACCCCAAACTACTGCAATATTTATAAAGTGCTATCAGTCTGCAAGGAGCAGTTGCAAAGGAGAGAGCTGAAGCTCTATTTTGTTGTTTTGCAACAATGCCAGCTTATTGGCCAGAATCATTCCCTGTGGAAAATGAGTAACTGTACTGATAATACAGAGCTTGAGGGTAGACTTCTAAGCCTTCTCCAATATAAATCCTTCTTTGAAAAATCATCTCCCCTGGATCAGTTAAGGTGTGGTAACGGCATCTTGTCCATGAAGTTGGTCCATCAAATACACCATCTCTGAAAGTGCCTTGTGCTTTATACACCATAGAAAATATTAATTGCAACTATAGTAAGCTACTTCCAAGGGGTGGACTGCATTTTCTATTTTACACTGTACCCAATAAGTTGAAAATAACTGAAGAAAATTGCTTCAAAGAGAAAACTGAATGAGAAGAAGCACAAACTAATGGATGCTCTGATACAGGATGACAAGAAAATCAAAATATTAAAATAAAAATATATAGGCCCCAGTACCTGTTAGATTCCAAATTCAGAATTACTCCACCTAAACTCCCTGTTCCAACCAAAGCTTGCTAAAATAAAGCTCCCTTCAAGTAGTCTAATGCAAGTTGATATAACAACCAATCCACCCCTGCATTGATCAGTGACTGCACAATCTCATTTAAAACACCTCAAAGTGCTGAGAGTTCTTGCTGGTTGTTCATTCTCAAGAGGACGGAAAATTGCAAGTACCCTGCAATCAAATAAAATGCAAAATTTGCTACCCAAAAGCACAGGTGCTTTTGAAGATGCGGCACCATGCAATACCCCTGGTGCAAATGAACACAACTGGTTGTGTCCCATGTACTTCAAGGACATGATGCAATATGCTATGATTTCACTGCCCTGCTGTTTATCACAACAAACACGCAGCCTTTTCAGATGCAAATTACGTCCAAATCACTTCAGTAATTGCAATGTAAAAAGCATCTAAGCCACTCCTGAATTAGCTAGCTCAAGTTCACGCACCCACACAGTTCAGCAGAGTCTACAAATCCCGCTGCAGTGGTTCATCTACACTGAACCCCACAAAGCTGTAACCGGAATGCTATAAATACCAATATATGCTACGTACGTTATAAATACTAGTGTACTTTACTACTGCTGCTGTTATAATACTTCTACAAAGACAGTTCCTTTAACTGAGCTTGTCTATGCCAGACTGCCATTACACTAGTGAAGACATAATCTAAAACTAGTTGCTCATCTGTGACAGAGGCAAATATTATTTTCTTTTACAAAATGATAAACTAAATCACAATGAAATCAAGTGACTTCCCACATTCACATAATGGATGACAGAGCAATGAATTGAACATGTAAGGCCTGACTTTCAAACCATTAGTTATCATTTGCTCAACACACACCCCAATAGAACAGTAGGTCTGTAGTAATCAATCTGAGGAGCTTTTAACTACCCTTGTGAACCTTTCACCGCTGATGCCAGGTTCTATAAGCAGAGTGAAAAAGATGAAATATTGTCCCTTTCCACTGGCATGATGTTTGTAACATGCAATTGAAGATGCCTGGCAAAAATACAGCACTAATTCCTCTTCACTGCCTACCTACCTCATGGTCCCCACCACCCCCATGTAGGCAAAGCGCAGTACCTGTGCCCTACTCTGCTGCTGCCGAGTCTAGGAACAGATAGCTGTTTCCAGCATGACAATGCAGAGCTCCTGGGATGTCAAAATGTCAGAACCTTATTGCTCACTGAAATTTTAATCTACCTCTCTCTCTCTCCCCCCCCACATTCTTTGCCACCAGCTACAGAGATGTTAAAAAATAGTACGAGATCTGATGTAACACAAGTGGGTAGCAGCAGTCTCTCTTGACTCCACAATCTTTCTAGAGCTTGACAACCAATGAGGAAAATACAAATTAGCTCCTCTTTCTTGCTCCTCTTCATAGATAGGGCACAACAGCAGAAATTAGCTCATCTTCCAGTCACCACAATACCCTATTACTGCAGCTGGAAACAGTAACTGAAATCATGGAAAAGTCTTTTCATGGTAAAATTTATATAGATTAAGAAAACACTGTGGATTCACTAACACTGATATCATCCTTTAAAAACTTTAAAAGTCACTGTATCATTAAAGTAAAATTGTAATCAAACACCGTGTAGAACTCTCTATGATACATCTATTATTACCTTTTCAAGGGTATAAAGATACGCCAAATTTTTCAAAGTACTTCAGACTGTGTGCATTCTAGCCACCTCTAAACCCCCATAATTCCACCATGTAACGCGAGCAGTGCTTTCACAGTTGCTACACAGGAAGAGATGAAGAGTGCAGGCAGAAGTTTGCGGGGGGGGGGAATTAGAGATGTAGGAACATAATAATTTAGTTCAGAATATGAAGACAGATGTTCAACTATACGTAAGTGGTCAAAGATGCAAAGAGGAAATTTCATAGCCTGAGTAAGTCAGACGACTTACGACTCCACACGAATCAAGTGACTGACTCATCCAGATGCTTCTGAAAACCCAAGGTGGTGTCCATCACCACCTACGGGCACCTAAATGTTTCCGAAATGTGCTTGGCCAGCACAGCTCTGGTCAGCTTTTCTCTAATAGGCAGACAGAGCCACAAGCGTTCAGGGTTAAAAGTACTACTACACCTTCAGTAATAACACAGGGCCACGGTATCTCGCTTACATATCAGCATACATATCTCGTCTGATACTTCAGATGGCAGAGTGCTGTCTTATGCCACATTGGTGACAGCAGTTCAAAGGCTGACGTGAAGAAACAGCCTTCCAAATCATCAATGTAATATTCTTACTCTACCCAGATTTTCTTTGTAATTATAATACCGTGGTATGAATTGACATAGATAATAATGCAATCGTGAAGAAGCTGAGAAGACTCCCATGAGGAACCAGGAGCATTTCAGTTCTGGCAACTAGATGCAATATTTGTACCCTGAAACAGCCCAGAGCTGCTCTGGAAGTGAAGTGGTCCTGTTTGTTCATACACTCTCCCCTCCAGAGAGCCTAAGTGTGCTTGCAGAAATGTGACTGAAGCTCCAGGCGATGAGCACATGCAACGCAATAACCGATTGGAAGGGCAAAACGGTGCTCTTGTAACACTGGGCATGGGAAGAGCAGCTCACCCTCATTCTGCTGCCACTTTGCAACTACAGGGTTTGATTTAGTTATCAAAGGAGCCTCCAAGTTAGTTCTCCCTCACTCTTGAAAAGCTGGAAACTCATATTGTTATTGAGGACAGCAAAAAAATAATCGTCCCACAACACCCTTGTATTTCCATTAGGAAGCCTGAGCCACAGCACTGCAAGATTCAGAAGTTTCACCACAGACTAACATAGCATCCTAACGTACCGTGTTAAGACAACACACTGCAGCTATTTTGTCTTCCTGCTACTCCATGTACAGCAGCTTCTTTTCTTTCCCTGCCATCTGCTTGTTTGCTGCAGTCTGCTGGGATGGGACTGCCCTCTCCTTTTCTCCCCTTCTTGGCTGCTCAAAGGGACGATGACAGATCCTAGCGTTTCCACTCCATACATTCAGCTTTCCTCCAGCTGCCTCAGAAACATTAACCAACACAGAGTTACTCCCGTGAATGAACAGTGCTCTGCTCATCTCTGCTGTACCAGTGGCCTCCACCAGAATTACATGCTAGACACTGAAACACCTTGCAAGGGGTTAGCAAGGAGGTAATTGCTGCTTTAAGAGGACACACCTTTTCCTCTTATCCTCAGGTGTCATTGATTAAAACAGGTATCTGCACTACCTGCATCACAGGGACCATCAGAAACTCAGGCAAGCAGTGTCGACAATGACTGTACGCAGCTTCTTATTATGCCTTTTCTTAGAAGGGAAGGGTAGTAAGAAGAAACCAGAAAAATCAGTCAGGTAGGTGAACAGCAATCTTCAAACATCTATTACTGTAAACCTCATACTGAGATGTGCAGCAAATAACTATTCTTCCTTTTCATCACTACTACAGGTCAAAATGGAAAAAATAAGGGCTATCGAAACTCCACCACACTTGTAGCCAGTTAGGAAAGAAACTGGAATGTTTGCCATTAATTATTCTATTAGTCAGGTCATTAGAAAAAGGAACAGCTCATCTAAAAGTAAAGTCAATATTGGCCGAGTCTAAACAGTTTCTTCAGCATTTAACACACACATTCAAGCAATGAACACTATTATTCTGTGCTTGTAACCATATGGCCCCAAGTCAATAACTGCTCTTCAACATCTGACCTCTTTTTAAAGCAGATTTACAAGGAAGTACAGTGAAAGTGTTCCCAGTCAGCTGGTGAGAAAGCATTACGGATCATAACTACACAGCAAACAATTGCTAGTTCTTCTGATCTGCAAGATTAGGATAAATCTGGCATTCAAGGGGGAAAAAAAAAAAAAAGAAAAGAAAGAAATGGACGACAGCAAATATACACAACCTTCCACTTCAAAATAAACCCAAATCGACCTTGGAGAATATTTATGGTATCAAGTGCCTTAAATCCCCAAAGCTATGAACTACAGTTAACCTCTTTCACTATGTTCTTCAGCAATCAATTACAAATAACACTACACCTTTACAAAGCACTTTTCGCAGCTCTCAAAGCACTTCCCACAGAAACACACAACACAAATGAAACGCAGCTTTCTTTGGGGTGGGTACGCCACCAATATACAGCATAACACGCCAACACAAAGGTGAGTTTTACAGCATAGCTTTATTTATCAAAGACAGATTTTCCTGCTTCCCGATCCCTACGCACTGGCAGTCAGCAAACAAAAAACAACCAAGAGCAATCACGCATATCCATAATCTTTAATTTCAGGGAAGCGCTACGCTGTTCTGTAGCGCACGGGCTACGATTGGGATGCCGTCCCGGCAAGCCCCTTGCGGATCAGCTGAAGCAAGCCCCGACTTACCCAGGCCACCCCAGCAGCGAGAGCAGACGTGGACGGGACGACAAGATCAGAGCCACAGACGTAGGCAGCTCCTTGGAGCGGCAGCCCTGACTGCTGTTATGTCTGTACCGTACAAGCGGCAGCGTGCCGTTATCTATACAAAAATCTGCATCTTCCTCAGGAAAAAAAAAAAAATACTTGAAGCTCCTTGCTGGCCCCGCAACTTATTCCTCTATTTATGCCGTCGCAGCTAGTGACTAAGAAGATGCTTTTAGTGTCACAGGAGATTAAGGCTCTGGGAGGAGAGCGCCTGGCAGCTTTACTCTACACAGCGATCTGTCTTCATGCAAACGCACTTTGTCGGCGGATGAAAGTGTATTATGGCCACACGCTACCGAAGCGAAACAGTTTCCAAGTTTTCCCACGGGGCACCAGCTCCCCCTTCAAGCCGTACCCCAGCGCTTGCTCCCCCTCGTCCTTCTCCGAGGCCTCCCCCCCCCGCTCCCCGAAAAGCTCTGCGGTTTCAGAACACCACAACTTGCCCTGTGTCCCCACCGAGCCCCGGCTCCCCAGGCACAGCCCTTGTAGCTGCTGGGACACACGGTCCACTGAACCCCAACCGAGCCCCGAGGGGAGAGGGCACCCCCGCAGCGCCGGGACGGAGCCGAGGCGCCTCCAGCGCCCCGGGCCGTGACCCGAGGCCGGGCCCCCGTCCCCGAGGCCCCCGCGGGAGGGCGAACCGCAGCCGCCGTGCGCTCGGGGCGGGGGGGGGCGCAGGGCCCGGGAAGGGGCAGAGTTTCCCCCCACCCGCCCAACGGCGCCGGCACCTACAGACACGTAGGTAACACACGCACCGCCTTGTACCTGTCCGCTACTACCAACTCGGAGCAAACTCCCCCCTCGGGGCGGCCCGGGCACCCCCTCCCGCCGGGTCGGGGCTCGGGGCTCCGCTCTCCGCGGAGGAACCGGGACGGGGAGCCCGCTGCGGGGTCAGAGCTGAGCAGCAACCGCTCCGCCACACAAATGCGGATAGAGAGGAAAATAACGGCGACGAGAGCAGCCCCTGCCCCAACCCTGCGCCCAGCCCACTCCCATTACCTTAGCAACCGCGCCGCCGCCGCCGTCCCCTGCCGCCCCCCGCTTCGCCTCTCCTCAGGGACGGGGTGGGGGGCGCACCATGGCGTGAGCCTGAGGGCGGGGCCGGCCGCTTCCCCGGGGCTCTTCTCCGCGCCTCTTCCAAAAATCTCTCGCTCTCTTCAGCGCCCCTCAGGCTGCGGCGGGGACGGCGGCGCAGGCGGCAAGAGCGACGCTGCCGCCGGAGCGCCGCGGACACACCGCACCGCACCCCCCGCCCCCGCCTCGGCCGGCCCCTCGCCGCCGCCGCCAGACCCTCCGCTGAGC
>VYZW01001736.1:0-12130 GCA_013401315.1 Balaeniceps rex | reverse complement strand
GCCCCCATCCCGCCGCCTCGGCTGCTTCTGAGCGACTTAGCGCAGCTCTGAAGGAAAGCAGGGAGCCGAGGACAGGCCTTCCATCTGTCTTGCGCTCTTGTTTATGTGTTGTATTTCGTGATTAAAGCTTTAGGTAAAATTCTTCCATCTGCAACCACGACAGCTTTATCTCTGGGTCATGCTCTTTGAACACTCAGGATTTCCCAGCTAAAGCCTGGGGTCACAAGGAGCCCAGGACTCAGCGCGCCGTTATCGATCGATCGTAACAGGCACCACAGCTTAAACAAAATCGCTGAGACACCCAGCTCTTTTAAGGAGACCTGTCACGTGGGCAAAAGCCAGTGCTGTTGGCTAGGATGAGTTTCCGTACGTTAATTAGGTGTGCAAAGTAGCTTGGATACTTCCTACAGATATTCTCCACCAATTTCTCTATTGAATGGGATAAGGTTTTTACTCCTTTCCTTTTCCTCCAGAAGGCAAGTTAAGCCTACCTTGCCCAAAACTGACCCTCAAGTCTGAGAGAGCTGTGCTGGAAAGCACTGGGCCAGAGCCTTGACAGCAGCTGTCCACACCCATCTCTGTGCCAAAATTTTCTGCATTTCCAAGGTTTGGTTTCCACATGTTGGACTTATTTTTGAAGTTGAAACTCTTCACAGCAAGGCTGCCAGCTCCACAGAGGAAAGGCAACTTACATACCTTGTCTTAAAAGCCCCTGTGCAGTGTCCATATTCCCCCCTTTCCTAACATCCCGGAGATTAAACCTCATTTTGATGTTATCAAAACCAGGCTTATGTTTGGTAAGCCTGCTGACTGACACCAAGAACCATCTTGTGCAGGAATGTCCTGTTACGTTGTGGTTGTGGCCTGCCTAGCACGTTGACTTTCTGGTGGTGCCTGGTATATGAAACTGCTGCAATAATTCAAATTATAAACTCTGAAGAAAAAATTATTTCTGGTGCAACTCTGCATCACTTCCATTTCTACTGGATCTATTGGATCTTTCTTTACCTTTCTTGGCTACTCCTTCCTCAGTCTTGCAAATGCCAGGTTCCAGCCTGCGCAGTTTGCCTGTGCTCACGTCTTACAAAAGGTCCTTCATCTGCACAGACTATGCATTTATTTCCTGCTTTTTTCTTGAAAGAGATTTCACTTCTGAAATGTCACAGGGTCTTTTTTCGATACTTTTTGGAAATAAAATTAATCTAAGGATATTTCCATCTGTATCAATGTTGAATTTAAACTGCTTGTCATTCCCTTCAAATAAACCCAAGCATGTTATACATTACTTGCCACACAAAGTTTTCAGGCAAAGGGGGGAGGGAGAGAGTGGCTGCCTGTGAAACACAGATACCATTTTTTTCCTGAGATTTTCTCAGCAAAGCACTTCAAATCACTAGTCATACCAAGTTATGCTGGGGTATGACTTCATGTAACATCAAGGATGAACTATTTCAGTGTCTTGTATCGGCTCTGTTCAGGAAAAGCTGTTTCACCTCTGTACTACACGGTCTTTATTCTCCCAGCTGCCTCAAAGGAGTGTATGTGCAGTAGTTAACAGGTCTAAGCGCTTAAATTTATCAGGTTAACTCAGACTAAAATGCAAGTTCTATAGAAATGCCATTTTCAAAATGTAAGATTGATAGAAAACATTTCACCTGAGTCTTAATTCAAAGAAATTACAAATATGTTTCCTGGCAGTGTTTCTAGGCTGAGTATTACTGTACTACAGTAGCACATGATGCTGAGAAATAAAACTGACTGGAAACATTAAAGCAAAAGTGACCACTGTGCTTTTTTTAATCGTGCTCAACAGAAGAAATTGTAACCAAAAAGGACAAATAAAAGGAAAGGCAAATGATAAATAAAAATAGTTTAAATGTTATTTCAGTTTTGAATAATATTTCATGTCTTATTTCAACATTTTATGCTACAGTTAAATGAATCTTTGTCTAGTGGGTTCTCTCAAGTAACAACTATTCTTTGATCCCTTGAAGTAATAACTGCTATAAAGAAAAATAGCATAGCAACATTTTTTAATTTCATGCATTAACTACTAAAATAAATAATACGTAATTAAAACCAAAAGAAACCAAGCTAGGTTTTTATTTGCGTTGATCCTTATGCTGAAAACCATGTAGTCAGACTTGGTTCATCACAGAGATCATTTCTCAGTTTAACCTCTTTCCCAGTGGGAGAGTCCAGTGGTTTGATGAGTGTGATTAGAGATGCAGAAACAGTTCCATTTAGATCAGTGGGACATCTCTAGCTGATGTAGAACTAAGCACGTACAGAAATATTTGCGGAAAATAGACCTTCCGTCTGAAATGCTTTGCTCTGCTCAGGGAGAATGAATGGCGAAGGACTGCTCTGCATTTTCTAGCCAGGAGGACAGAGTTGTGTTGTCCCCTCTCTGCTGTACTTTATGGTGAGATCTTAAAGCTAGAAGAGACCACCATGGTCAACACTAGGTATAGAACATCACCTATCAGTAATGATACATCATTAAAACCGAAAGAAGCCGAGCTAGATTTTCATTTTCACTAATGTTTACACTGAAAATATTTGCTCAGCTTTACTTTATCATAGAGACTGATTTCAGTGACCAAAACACACCGTTTATAAAGTTACCCTATCTTTTACTGAAGACTGCAGCACTAGAAAACTCCCCACACACCTAGTAATACTCTCCTAAAGGTGCATTATCCTCATTGCTGTAAAGGGGTCATTTTATCAGCTTTGAAAGGTACTTTCAACCACTGCATCTAGTGGCTATGACACTAGAGCGACACACGCTCACAGGGCCCACACTAACTCTCTTACTCACAGCTCAACAGTGGGAGCCTCCAGGGTATTTGAAGAGCTTCTTTACATGGTGAAGAGAGTCACAGCACACCATATTCCCCTGTGATTGCCTGAAAAAAGGAGTAGAAGACATGGCTAACTTTCTGCTAGTAGCATCCTCCTCTCCTGGTGCTTGAAGAAAACTCTGAAAAGCAGAAGCTGGTACGGCTGCGGTGGTTGCGGTGCTCTGAGGTAGGGCCAGTGCTTTCCTTTCAGTTTGCAAACCAACAGCATTGTTGATCCAACGACTAGGTGTTACCCCATGGCACTTAGTTCATAAATATTCAATAGGTGTTAATTACAAGAAAAAATGGAGATGCTGGCTCGCGCGTGGGTGCCGAGACGTCACTAAACCAGTGCAGTAAAGCAGCGTAAGTGCCTCTCTGGCTGAGTGCATGAAAAAAGCAAAGAGGTTTTCAGAGTTGTTCAAGGTAGGTTCTATTTTTCATAAAATGTTTAATTTAACAGTGACCTAGTTTTACAACAGCTTTCAGTGTCGGCTTTTCTTATCTCCTGTGTCTTAGCCTACATCATTAGAACAACAGAGCAATAGGCTTTACAGACTTTGTTAAAGCGAACTAAGTACAACCTTAGCTGGTGGATTAATTCTCTCCTATTTTGTTTCAGACAGTCGTTATGGCACAGTTTCTTTGTAGTTTTAAGGAGGTTTTAGCACAGCTTTTATGGCACATGTTGTAGATTTTTTTTTAAATGTCAGCTCAAAGCACTTTGCTTATTTCATGGTACGTTTTTGAGTATCAGGCTGTAGCAGGAGTCTTGAATTCCTCAGCCTTTTTACAGAAGGATCCTTTGTTTTGTAAACATTCAATTAACTCTGTGGAATTAGTGGCTAGATTCACTAGCAAATTTGGAAGTTTACAAGCAGTACAGACTCATGCTAGCATTCAGCAGGAGCAAGTTGTGGGGCGCCGTTAATTTTGCTTACCTTACTTCACCTACCAGAAGGAAAAAGTTATTCTGCATCTTGTCATTGCGACCAATAAATGGCAAGTCAAATGGTGTTTGCTCTCTCTTTTGCTGTGCGCTACATATGATACTCTCAATTACTGTTTCATGGTATCCCTCTGTGATTCCTACCTTGGTCTTTATGGAAGTATACTTTAAAAACTCCTGATACTCTACTGTGTGTGCTATGTTCCATATGGATTCAGCAGAAAAAGGGAGCAATTAGAACAATGGTTGATTTCAGCCACGCAGCCCCAAAACACATTAGGTCTGCAGAAAGATGGCTCTTCCCTCCACCCCAATCTCAGAGACTCTCAGGAGATTTTATCATTGGAGAGTCAAGTATGGGGAGAATTGCTATGCTGAGTCCTTCCTGCATACCCTTCTGTGGAGGGAAAGCCAGCGTAGGAGATGCTGCCACATCTGCCAGGTTTATACAAGTGTGAGTGCTTTCTCTACAGGGAGAATTCTCCCGTGGGGATCTCAGCCCACAAGAGGTTTCCCTTGATCCATGTTAACGTGTTTTGCAGAAATTGAACATGTCAGGCTGAAGAACGCAGGTAACGTATACTGGCAGTTTCTGAGCCATGAGTTAAACAGCATCAAGCCAAATGTATACTTCTACATCTACAAGGATCATGCAAGCTGAAAAAACAAAGGCAACTTAATAGGAACCATCCAGAGCCAGCGTGCACTGGCCTTGTTGAGCTTCACTGAATTCTTCCCTTTGTGCAAAGGGATTTCAGCTGTCTTTGCAAACATGAAATTTGTGTCAGCTCTAATGCTTCTTAAATTTTGCGTGACTTCTGACAAACTTCTCAGTGATATGTTACCATCAGAAAAAAAAGAAAACACGGTGGTGAATTTCAGGAAGGAAGGAACTTGTGCCTTGGATCTAGGGAAATCACAAACCCGAAAGTATTGAGAATATTTTTTTTTAATAAAGCTAAAAATACCAGAACAGCATTTGTAATGGTCCCTCTGTTCATTTTTATCAGTAAAGAACACTGTGGAAAAGCAAAATTGACAGTCTTTGCAAATACAGCTGGGACAGTCTAGAAGACCTTGTTTGCTGGAAGTATTGAATAGAGGTTTGTGTAAGAAGCTTTGCCTCATACTGTCTTATCTGGAGTCCTGAAATGGACTGAGAGCAATACAACTAATCAGAATGGGAAAGACTCAGTTTCTTCAATAGCCTGGTTCTTGCTCAAGAATACCGGAGGCATCCTTTTCTCTCCTGCCTTGGAAATCACAGATCTGAACAAATCAGAGCACTGGCTGAGTGAGGAGATTAGCACTCTCATTCCTTCCTGTGCTAAAGGTGGGTCTTTAGAGGGGGTTTTAGGTTTCTCTGGTTTTAACAGGTAGGAATCTGCTAAGATCTCTCCACCTCTTCTTTCAGTTCACCAGGAGATCAGTTCCTTGATATCTAACAATGTTTCTTCTTCTCTGTCCTTTAGTCAAGAACAGCCTTCTGCCCAGACTCCATCAACCTGATCGGAACTTGTAAAGTTTTCCCAGACCAGGTAGGGCCTCTACTTCTGCCACAGTGAGTGTCCAAGTATTATGAAAGCTCACTGCCCTAAGTGGCAGAAATGGGTGAATTTCCATAGGATTCATACTTTCTCCAGTCAGTCTGTACCAACTGGACTGGAAAAGGTGCACAAGGAATACTTACTTTGAATAAATCACATCATCCTTGGCCATTTTCTTCTGCAATACTGCAAAAGTTTCCTGTGGACTTTTTTTCTGTTTGAAATAGGTTTTATGATGATTAATTACATAAGCTGTGATGGGAGCTGCTGCGCAGTGGGATTGAGGAGCCTGAAGTGTGGAGGAAGGCATGAAATGTGTTTAAAAAAACCCTTAAAACTAGCAAGATACAGTATGTGCCTTTCATAGCCCTGATCATGCTGTTTGTATGCTATATCACACTCTCACCGCTATTTATCTGTGTCTTATTAAACTATGCATTTGTCACAGCAGAAACTATATCATCTCCTGCTTTTGAAAAAGCATTCAACATATGGAAGAAACTGCAAACATCACCATAAAACATGTTTCTTTTCTGTACTCGGATGATTTATAGTACCCACCAACACAGTTCAAGTATTGAAACACGTCTGTGTGTTTGTGTATCTATATATATTCACTTTGTGTACACACACATTTTTATCTATAAAATCTTTTCTCTAATACTTACAAAAAATTTGCAGGGTGTTGATGATTTACCTAAACCACATGGTGCCACTTCTCCCTCTTTGGCTAATTTATGTAGCTAAACATCACAGTGCATTTTCTGGTTTTGGCAGGGGAGTTTAACATTTGACACTTGCTTTTGGTGAATATTCAGTTACTTAAGTTCGTTTCTTCTTTTTTTCCCCCCTATTAACAGCAGTAAAGCCGGAGTCAAACATTTCTACAATTTGAATAAGAAAAGTCCCTAAAATTCACTTTCAAATTCAAGTGACTATTAATGGATTACTTTTCAATTATTGTTCCAACTTGTCTGCTGCTGAGAAAGTACTGCACATGGAGGAGATCTGGCTGAGAGGGGCTCAGTTGTGCAGCACTCACTAAAGTGAGTGGGAGGTGGGAAGCAGAAGGACTCAAAAACCAGATATTAGCCTAGGAAACCTGATTTTTCTAGGCTCTCACTAGAGGCAGTGGGTAGAGACAGCTGGAGGTGCAACGCTGGAGCATAACCTCAGATGCTCAGAGCTGTGCCAGAAAGAATCTTTCTTTCTCTCCGCTGAGCACAAGAAGACCATAAGAAGGTTTGCCTCACTGGACTGCAGTCAACCTTCCCTAGCTTTGTGAATCCCCCTTGCATAAAAAGCCAGGAATCCAGATGCCAGTTTTGCAAATCTCAGCAGTGTGAAAGATGAGATGGATCCCAGGGCTCAGTTCTGGTCTCATCTTCCACCCCTCCGGCTAGAACTCCTCCACCAGCAGCTCTCTCCTTGAAACACACTCCTTACTTCAATACTCAGCCTGCTAAGCTATGACAATAAAGAGACTGATGCAGCCCAATTCAATTAAAACACATTTCAAACTGTTCTGCTCTGTTAAACTGGAACGTAAGAACACCACACTCGCACAACGCATAATTCAAAATAATGCATAGGGCCTATTTTAAAAAACACGGGTTTAATTATGGTTTTTTCTAATTATCCAAGAAACTGCTTCAGATCTGCATCTCCATTAACAACTCCACAAATCTTTAAAAAATGTAATACACTTCATGTCAGGATCTCAAAGAGCATTATAAACGCTAATGAAACAGTGAGTCCTCAAATCCACTTGCAGGTAAATAACTATGGCAGGCATGGTTGAAATTCTGCCATTCTTCAACTGCTTGGGCTGAAACATTGTATTTTATGGACTGGCACAAGGCTGGCTTCTTATTTTCTATCTTTTTTTATCTTTCAGCAAAAACAGCTTAGCTTGCTCCAAGGAGATTTGATGAAAAAAGGCTTTTGCCCATGTTAAATATATTTTTATAACTGAATATGCCCATGTTTTGAGGCTATTGTTAAAAATGTATCAGGGAGATGGGCCTTGGTGACAAGGATATGTCGTTCTGTGAAAATCTGCCCAAATTTTGTCAAGTTACAAAGCCTGAAATTTTCAACTTGTTCCTGCTTACATTCTTAGAGACTGAAGGCTAAATTTCCCAGAAGCTCATTGCAGTGATGCATATTCAGAATAGTAATTTTAACTAACATGTAAATTACTCAGTGGGGTTTTTTTTCTGCTTCTTATTATCAAATTGTAGCACAGAAGGGGACTGAAAATCACTCAGTCTGTCCCACTGCTCAAGGTAGGCTCAGTTATGCCTAAGTTACTCCTGACAAGTCCTTAAAGACATTCAGTGCTGGAGGTGCCATAGACACTCCAGGAATTTAGCCTAATGTTTAGTGAAACAC
This sequence comes from Balaeniceps rex, assembly GCA_013401315.1. Taxonomy (NCBI): domain Eukaryota; kingdom Metazoa; phylum Chordata; class Aves; order Pelecaniformes; family Balaenicipitidae; genus Balaeniceps; species Balaeniceps rex. The sequence goes on along the minus strand of VYZW01001736.1, from coordinate 4,394 downwards.
TACCTGTACAAAGTTGCATCCTAATATTGAAGATGTATCTCTCTTGTTAAAAGTGGAGCCCATTATTTCTTGTCCTCCATCATGGATGTAGAAAGCAGATTATCACTGTTCTCTGTGAAGCAGAATTTCACATTTTTTTAAGACTTTTACCCATTTTTCTGTATCAGATTATAAAGCATCGATTTTCTTTCCTTACAGCTTGTTTTTTCAATGTCTCACCATTCCGATTGCCCTCCTCTGGACCATCTCCAGCTGCTCCACATTTTTCTTGTGTCTACAAGTGTACACACCGCTCTCGCTGACGCCTCACTGGTGCCAAACAGAGCACTCTGCACCTGCACAGACAGCCCAGGGCGGCGTTCCCCTTTTTTGCACTAGCCCAGCATTATTGCCTCCTGTTCAATTTGTGGTCTAGGAAGCCTGCTACATATTTTCCCACTGAATTGCTGTGAAAACAGTTCTTTGCTGTCCTGTGTTTCTGCAGCTCCTTGTTCCTGTCTAAATGTAGCTCTTATTCATATTGAATGCTATCCACATTTTTCACATCATATCTGCAATTTATCAAGATCACTGAATTTTAATCCTGGCTTCTAACATACTTTCAGTCTCTTGCTGCTTGAAATTATCTGCAAATTTAATAATGATTCCCTTTGTGTCATCATCCAGGTCATTAATGAATTTAATGAATACTACCAGACCTAGAGCAATCCTCTGATGAACTTCATGCAGCTCATCCTTATATTTACATATTTACAAGTTCACAATTTACCTTCTGCAGAATAGTTGTTTAAAACTCATTCTTTCTTTTTTTTATTCTTTTTGCCGGGAAATTCTTTTATTAAAATATTAATGGGACTCAGACTTCAAAGGAGATTGAGCAGACATGAAGCAAATTTCATGTTTCATTCAAATACTTAACTGTGGGAAATGTCTTTAGGTGCACTTTTGTTAGTATTCACAGAAGGCAGTCACTCTGTTAGATACTGCCTGTCTGTCATTGTCCTCCTGTCCAAAAAGGTTTCTCAGATTTTAGCTCAGCAGCTGATGGCAATAACACCCAGGAAAGCATAAATATTGAAACATGGAGAAAGTAAGTCCTTAATACTCCGTTGAACCGCCTCGCTTTGAGTAAAAGTCTTTGTATTTGCAGTGACTTAGAGACCTTGTGCTGCAGTTTTGCTCCTTTGAACCCCATATTGTGCAAAGGAATAATACCCTCCGTGATGGTTAGAACATATTTAGAAAAGGCCCACAGATCAGCTCATGTGGCTGTGAGCTATAACCTACCCACACATGCTAAAAACCCAGCTCTTTTCACTCTGTTATAATCAGCTGGTCCTCCTCATCCTTTCAGAATATGAAGGAAAGTCTCTCTTCCTAGATGCTCAATGATTCAGTTTTTTGAATGATCAGGAAAACACAAAAGTATTTCCAGTGTCTCTACCTTTCAAGCGGGCTAAGTCTTCCTTGCTTCTGCATGTCTGATACGTGGACTTTCCAAACTGAATAGTTCTAAGTAAAATACCAAGAACCAAAATTGTAGCAACCACCTTTGGAGATTTAGCCTAGCTGGGAGCTCAGACGTCACCTTGAAATGACAGCCAAGCTTCTGTTCTTTATTAGATCTCATGCTTTTGTTTTGCTTTGTAGCTCTGAAAGCTCTCAATGAAGATGAAACTTTTACTGTCCTGTCCACATCTGCAAGGAGCTGCATGTTCACCCAGTGCCACCCCCATGGACGTAGCCTCCAACAACCAGTCCAGCTCACCAGACCACTGGGGTGAGGAGTGCGAGTACAGTATACAACTGATCTAATAGGTACCTGCTACCAAAACGCTCTCTCCTCACCCACGTCCTGGCCACACATTCGCCGTGCTTCTGTCAGATCGATCTAGTGGCCACGTGGCTACAGGACAGGTTGATTTGGCTGGCAGATCTGATGGAAAACAAAGGCAACAAATGAAGATGACTCTGCAGCTGGAACGGGGGGCAAGACTGCCTTTGAAGAAGGCTACTAGTTTTCAGCTCATTTTAGATGCAACACAAACTGTTACCTCTGCCTTCTCTCTGCATATTTATCTCCTTCCTACCCTCTAGCCTCCTACCCTCTAAGCCCCTGCCCACGTGTTTTAAGTCATCTGTTTTTAATTATTTTCAGCAATTTTCATTTTTAATCTACAGTTTAAAATCCTATGCTCCATGACAAAACCCAGCCTTGGCTCTTCCCTGACTTCCCTGGCAGTGCATCTTTTTAAAAACAGATGCACTTGCTTGGTCTTTGCTAGGCCAGTGTGTATGTTAATCTTCCAGTCAATTTCACAGTAATTTAGATTATTGGAAATTAATTCCAAACAAAACTAAAAATACTCTGCTCATTCTCCAGCTCAGCCTTGAAGGACCATGTTATCCGATGGGGATAACATGCACGTGCACGGACCCACGTAGAGGACTGCTCTCTTACACAAAGTGACTGGTCCACCTTATGACCCCTGCCGGACAAAAAAGTTAGGTCCTCCTCTAAGACAATGTCCCAGACTTCCTCTATAGTCACTGCGAGGCAAGTAATTCACCTATTTTAGATACAGATTTGACGATGGGATGTGTTGCCCTCTGGAGTTGACACCATCCCATCCTTCTTTTGGGGAGGGCCTGGACAGCTCAGACCAGCTGTTAAAGGGTGGGAGCTGGGGAAAAAGAAACTCAGATAATGGATTATAGTCAGAAGGGACTTGTTTCTGCAAAGCACTCTGAACTCTCATAGAAGTTTTAGACAAACCATTAGCCTTCAGGATTGTTTCCTAAACCTGAGGAGAAACCAAGCATAAAAAAGGTGGGCTGAACCACGGCTCACTTAATTCTTGGGGGCTTAATGCTTCTTTTCTGACATTTAATGACACATCCTGTTACATATTTCTAACGGAAAGTGGTAAAAATTACAAAGCAAAATCAAAAGGAAAATGCAAAAATATCCTAATATTGCAACCTCCTTATAGATGTCATGTAGGAGATCTCAAGAAATCCAAGGTTTCTAGCTTTGCAGCCACCATTAAAGTGAGATCACGAGACCAGCAGTTCAGTGCTTAACAGTTTTCATACACAGCAGCACAAACTACTACACTAGATAAAAATAGGACCAGCTTCAAAGGTACTTTTTGCACACAGCACTGGATGCAGGGATAGCAGGCTTAGTCTGTCAGTAATATCAATTTTTCTCTGTGACTGACCCGGCAGATGAAAATTTTTAGTGCCTGTACACTGCATTGCTAGCTACAACTGCTGGACTGTCAGGAAAAACTCCTGAAAAAGAAACTGGTAACTGCAAAGAAAACGTGAGAGACAAAAACAGAAGTGAGAGAGACTAATCAAAAACCCAGTTTTTCTCTTCCTGACCCCTTCACTTGCTGCCTTAGACCATCCTGTCATGCTCATGATATAATCCACTGTAGAGAGATATCTTCCTAGTTTTCTCCTGATTGTCTTAAAGCTATTTTTTTCCCCACTGAAGTGTTACAACCTTGAATATGCACCAGCATTCTAAAAAAGTTTCCTATGCAGATATTCAAGTTTTAGCTATTGCAGTTTAAGAAGAAAACTTTGGCAAAATTTTAACAGACTGCCTTATCAGGGAGTTTCAAATAGCTGGAAATTATCTGGTTTTAATATAGCAGCTAGACCCATCTCCACACTGGAAGCATTTTTGGTCCAAGAAGATTAAGGTTCTGAGTAGCCTTAGGCAGGGAAAAATACCATGGGGGTGTATAGAGGCCATGGGAATGTTCTGTAGTCTTAAGCTGCCCATTGTCTATCCCACAACTTTATTTACACAGAGAACACTTCTACAGCAAATGCTGAAAAATATCCAGAGCCAGTGAAAAAGAATGGAGAGTAAAATCCTCCTTTCAGAACCATTGCGCCATCTGGTTGTTACCATACATGTAAATACTACCCTTTTACAAAAACTCCCCAGTGCATCGCAGGTTTTACTCAGTCTCTTCTTCCTTCAGTGCTTCTGCCTTAATTTTAACAGGTACTACAGATTCTGAGAATATATAGATGTAGGCTATCAGCACCTTGTATTTTGCCCAACTTCATTATTAAGAAGAAAATTGCAATGTCCCCTTTGTAAGAAATGCACTTCCCTGCTTTCACAGACCTGGGACGTTGCATGTAGGCTGCTGTTTACTGCAATTAACAGTCTCTGGAAATAAAGACCACGACTAATTTTGTGTTCCAACAGGATTCCTATTTCTCATTCTCCCTTTATTTGGGAAGCAAATGCAATGCTGTTCACAATAATTTTTTCCTACCTTTTATTTTTGGAAAGCAGGTAGTTCTGTTCTTAGTTAATTCTCTTAATTTGTCGTGGTTTAGCTCCAGTCGGCAGCTGAGCACCA
>VYZW01001735.1:668-10927 GCA_013401315.1 Balaeniceps rex | reverse complement strand
TCTAGTCCCTTGATGACTCTCACAGTATTCCTGGAGGGATGCCCTTTGTCTGGGCTTGAAAAATGTTTCTTGCCTTGCTGTGGGAGATGCTGTTCTATTGGTCTTCTTGGCTACTGCTATCTCTAGCTCTGAAGATAACATATAATGTCTGAGCGGCCCTTCAGAGCTGGAGCTGATACAGTACTTCTCCGTAAGAGGTCCTCAGCAAAATTACCCAACAGACCTTTGCGAAAAGTACTTGTGCAACCCTGGATTATTGCGTTTTTTGCTGTAAAACAGAGTTATACTAGTTCTGCGGATTTTGGATGTTTCTGTAGTTGTGGCACCTTGTGATTTGCCTTTGCTGCCTGAAGAAACATATCGCTATTTCTAAGCTGGTCATCACCCCTTCATCAGCATAATTCATTTCCATAGTAAGAAACTGTTGTAAAGAAATTTGGCTACAACTGTTCCAGCAGAGTTTATAGGTTCATAGGCCAACCCAAGCAGTAATTAATTTAAAAGAAGATGTGATCACTTCCTATCTTTTATGAGCATTAAATAATACATTTGTTTTTTCTTTTGGACAAAAAATATTTGACATGTCAAGTGACTAGAATAAGATCTGATACCATCTATGGTATTTTGAAATATGAATATCTTTTACAAATAAGAAAATCACAAAGTGTTAGAAAAGAATAACAGGTATGGCATTTTAAAAGCTGTTTTTCTTTATAACTCTAAGTCTAGAGTTTCAGAGAGAAAACACTAATAAAAATTAGTCAGTCATCATTATGATGTCATTCTCATAATTTCCCTTGAAGTAAACTAGCAAGTACAAATAATATTTGTAATGTCTGACATCATCTATGTAGCTTTCCATTGCTCAGACTTTGGGTTAAATTTAGTGATGTTTCCCATTTGTTAGAGAGAACACCTTCTGGGTGGAATGGATTCCATTAAAAAAATATCTCTGAAGTTAAGCCATCTTTGTAACTTGTTTGAAACAAAACAAAACAAAGCTCCAAACAGGCCAGGAATGATAGGAGTACAGCAGTAGCAATTTGTAAAAAATGCGATCATCTGTAAGAACCAAAGTTTCAGTCCTGAGTCTGAGTGCTCACATGAAGAAAGGAACCACGCTTTTCAGTGATGCTCTCTTTAAAAAGAAATAAGCATCATCATAATTGTTTTACTCAGGAAACAATATTCCCTTCCATGTGATGTATGCCCATTGATCACAGTTTGACCTGCAAAGGCTTCTTAGATTCATTCAGACTTTAAAAAATGTTTCAGAATAGCCATGGACTCATTTTTTGTTTCTTGTGCTTTGAGATGTTAAGCATTAAAGGACATCTCTAAAAGTGACTCCTTGTTTTTAAGGTTTAACTTAAACCAGCTAAAAAGTGTGTAGGAATCACAGAAAGAATGATCAGTTTTTCCTCAAAACTAGTCCCAGGTTGATCACAAGCACTAACTCGCATTTGAAAATCTTAGTCTTATATTTACATTAATTAGAATACTGTCTATTAGTTGATACTTTATGCATATAGAATGGCCAGCCACTGCCTTTCGTCTTCCTTTTTATTTTCATTCTAAAGTTTTCTACAGTTTTTTAAACAGCAAATTCATTTCATTATTGCTCTGTATTAGTGACAGGAGATATGTCAGTACCACAGATATTATCACAAGCCTGTGCAATAGCATATGCTAATATGATATTATGTATTTCACGTGAAACAAGTCTCGTTCCGCTTGTGGAATACACAGTCTTGCTTCTTCTGTCTCTTGCCCACTGCGTCCTTTCCCAGATGTAGGCCAATGGTGTCTGAGCCATCTCTCCTCTCCCAGAAAGGAGCAAAGGAGCAGGAGAGATGGTGGTGAGACATGATCCCGTTGCCTGCCCCAAACTGTCTGTGCTGTTCTGCTCCACAGCATGACTGGCTTATCAGCATCTTTGTCCTTAACATACTTTTGATCTAGACAAATAAGTACCATTAGAGTTCATTTTTAATGAAATTGTCAACTGGAATGATATCTTTTGTTTCTAGTCATCTTTCAAACACATGCAGTACACAGATGATTTGGACCAATTTACTCCTAAGACCCCTGATAACTTTTTCAGATAACACATTGCATTACTTAATATAAACTTGAAATTTAAGTAAATATTATTCATTATTTCTGATTTTTTGTTGTTGTTGGAAGACTTGGGCACCTGTTTTAAATGGTGTCATTATTTACACATGGTGACTTCTGCATTTGAATGGGCATTAGCTAAATGTGACAGTTATTCAAATTCAAAGTAGAAAGAATGGCTAGAGTTGTCAGAATGTTGTGATACACTGACTCATTATTCCTTGATAAATGCCAAAATTTTCTATTACCCTCCCTCCCAAAAAAAAGGAATAAGGAATTCACCCGTTTACAACCTATACTTAAATACTGAATGGAACATTTCCTGAAAGAAAAACAGCTAACATAAACATAATTTCTTCTTTAGAAATACGAGGTATGTAATAATTAGCAGAGCCTCACTGAGCTACAAAAACCATATTCCCTTAGGAGGAAAAGAACAATAACTACTGAAAAAAGTGACAGGCTATACACAGTTTCTTATAGCTGGAGAATACAAATGTAACTGCTTAAACATATTTAAAAAGTGGTAAATTCACTTCCTCTACAAATTCATAAAGTCACAAATGTTTCTTTGCAATTGTTCTTGGAACTGATCAAGGAAAATCTCCCAGGGACATACGAAATGTAATAAATGTAACATGAAAATTGCCCTTTCTCATATGAAGCTTAAAACAAATCAGATATTCTCCAGAAAACCAGCAGGTTCCCCTATTCTCTGCTCGTATGGGCTCTTCCCACAGTCTCACTGGATGAAGGACTTACGAACTTCGTTAGAGCTGATTGTACGGAAGGAATGTGGACTCAAACGTTTGAAGGCATACCACAGAACCTCAGCAATCCAGTCTCTTGTTAATTACAACTAATATTTCATTATGTTGTGGAATTTTCAGCTATATAGGTGCATGTACACATCTTGGTATGTAGTGTAGCCAACGCTTGCCATTATATTACAAGCCTTGCAAAGTATAAGAGGTGTATTGAAAGCTGAAATTAGTGGAATAAAACATTGCAGTAAGTTTTCAGCTTTTTAATTGGAAACCTTTAGACTTCATGATTGCAGGAACAAGTTCGAGAACACAAATCAAGCTAAAAAGTAAGGAGGCAGTGAATTTCCACTCCCCCTGTTTCCAAATGGATTTTTTTAAGCACATGGCTTTTACGCCAATTTCATGATTTTGGAGTCTGCCTCATGAGTGTCTGAATGGACAGGATTGAAGGTACTTTATATGGCTTATTTAAAAATAACATCCTAACCCAAGCTATAAATCACAATAATTATTTAATGCCTTATGTATATAATAAATATTCAAGTCTAAGTATCTGGTTACAGCAGTGATTAAGAGTTCTGAAAATCAACCCCTTAAAAGACACTCTTCAGTGGAAATGCTGTTAGTGGTGAGGCTTCTTTCACACCCTTCTATGCACATGTACAGTTGACAGCCATTAAGTCAACAGCGTGACAGCATCTGTTATTTCTGAAGCTTTGTGCACGTGTATACACTTGCAAATCTTGTTTGAATATTGTTTTTTGAGAACTTTTAAAAATTCTTAAGAGAGAGAGGAGCCAGCCTGGTATGAAGCTGTATATCTTACAGCGGTTAGAGCAACTGGATGGGTTTTATGGTGGGAAGAGGGACAGAAGGATAAGAAAGATATCTCAGGGGAGGCTATCTCTAGGTGAAGGTTTTAATGAGAAAACTTGATCTTCCTTGAGTTGGGGAAGAACTACCTCTGGCTGGATAGCCACAGTCAGAAGGAATGAATTGGAACTACAGATACTGATTACTGCAGACTTTTTCAAATCCTATTACATTTGCAACAATACAGACAGGGGACTGACTGGCTGGGGACAGCTCTGCTGAAAGGGGCTCTGGGGTCTCAGCAGATAGCAAACTGAACGTGAGCCAGCAGTGTGCCCTGGCAGCAGAGAAGACCGACACCATCCTGGGCTGTATTAAGAAGAGCACAGCCAGCAGAGCAAGTGATCATCCTCCCTTTGCTCTGCACTCACGAGGCTGCATCTAGAATACTGCGCCTGGTTTTATAGGCCCCTTAGTACCCAAATGATATCGATACACCAGAGTGAGTTCAGTGAAGGGTGGCTGGGGACTGGAGCACCTTCCCTGTGTGGAGAGGCCAAGAGAGCGGGGCTTGCTCGGCCTGGAGAAGAGAAGGCTTCGGGAGCTTGTTCAGCGACTGGGGCAGTTAAGTGTGGCAACAAATACAGAGAATTACATCACTGATGCTAGTCTGGGATTTTTGGCAAAACATTTCTGTGGCAGTTATTGTTGGAAAATCCTAATCAGTAAAAAAATCAGTTCACACATCCCATGTAAAGGTCTAACCTATCAAGCTATTGGTTATGTTGTTATGGACTTTCTCTCATTTTCTTTTTGTTTTTACTAGAATTTCTAGTCTTGACCTGAGAAGGTTTCCAGACAACAGTTTCCTTAAAATCGGAAGAGGAATTCTGCACTTGATTCATGGCAGGGACTACAGTCTGTAACTTGCATATCCTGAATGACTTTCCCTGATCATTTGTATAGAGCAATGAGTCTCCTTTACCAAACAATATTTAATTACACACAGTAGCACAGCAGGTCTCTTTATGAGCAAGTACCATTGACTTTCTATGTGCCTTTGGAGATGCTTCTCTGAATTTCATCTGTCTTATTGTATATTGTGTCCAATATTTTACAATTTTATAACTGTCCCCGGAATTATTTCTCGACAACCCTTAGTCACTGTTCATAGCCTTGTAAATGCTTACTGTTGCATCCAGCCCTGATATAAGGCAGACTTTACATGTGAGTCTGATAGCCTAAATGAGTTCCCAAGTCACCTGGCTTTGCAGCATATTCAGAGTTTCACATAAAAGATAATTTTGAGATGCCTTGGTTCTGCTCCACACAGAAAAGAAACAAAGTTAACGCTAGGATATTTCTGGACAAGGAATCTGAAGCAAAGATTAAAGGTAATAGTTGTACAGACTACACCACCAGCAGAGCTAGGACCTACCTGCCCCCAGTTTTATTGACATATGGCCCGATTCCCTGTCAGGAAAGCTACATGGCTGCTGTAATTTTTGTAAACAATTGGATAATAAATTATAGTAGTAGGAAAGCTACAGGCGAATCCTTCATTAATTGGTGTTGAATCAAAACTATCAAAGCAGCAGCACGTAACAGGCAAGTGACTATGTTGCTCAAATGTCATTCCTTTTATGTGTGACAATTCAATTTGTTAAACTTTTTCATCAAAGAAAAAAGAGAATGAAAAGGCAATACTGCCTTCTCTGAAATGTATTACTTCACCTATTTCTGCTAGATCTTTTTTTTTTTTTCCCTAAATTAAATATATTTTTTAGGTGCCACCAAACAAAACTCCTTTTCAACACTAATTACTCCAATTGTATCTTGCTGAACTCTTGAGGATGCTGCTGGATTATATAGTGACAGTGTTTGTTCACCAGAGTACTTCAAACCCTTTTAGATACTGCTTAATACCTGCTTTTGTATAGTTGGATAACTACTCAGACTTGCCACTGATGCTTCTTAAATATTTTTCAGGACAGAAGAGAATAAGGTGAGAGCTCCTTGTGTGTTTAAAGATTCTTTCTGAGGTACGTTATATTGAAATTAGTGTGCCATTTCATTACCTAGATTTAGAAAATTTCTCTAGACTTCCTACCAATGTCCTCTAATCTTCTATCACCAGCAAATTCTGCCACTTAGTTATCATGAACTCTTCAAAGTAACAGCTGATTTTCCAGAAGCAATACTAGATTACACATTTTAAAATTATTTTCAAGATATTGGTTATTCATTTCTTCTATTTGTTTTTCACCTCCTAATTTAGCAGCATACTGGAGGTATGTCCAGAGGCACTGGTATGGAGCAGTTCTTCCCCGAGTGCAGTCTGAACCACAACAGGCTTTTTTTAATTATACGGCTAGTGATCTCTCATACTACTTTCTTCAGAGACACTGCATAAAAACTTCTAGAAATGTAAACTATTTTTTTTCATTATCTTACTAATTCTTGAACAGAATTCTTCTTGTGGCAGCAAATTAACACTTACACAAGATGCTTTTTTGACCTACTTTTACAATTCTCTTCGTTTTTCTCACCCAGGATTTTTCTAGGTTCTCACTTCTCTGTAATTAGCAAGATGACCTTCAGAGCCCTTTTATAGCCAGACTCACTGATAATAGTTAAATTTTGTAAAAATAAATAGTACAACTTCATTATCTCCATTACTCCAATTTTCAGTTCTTCTAGAGCACTTATTTTTAGGGCAATTTGTGCTGGTGCTTTCCATCATTTCTCTTCTCCCTCTCTTTTTTTTTTCCTCAGCCTACAGGTGGAGAAATGGAAAATGTTAAACACCAACTATAGGGTGTGTCTTTCCCAGTCTCTCTTATGCAAAGAAATCAAGCTGTATCTGTTGCTTTTATACTCTATTGGTCTAGCTAACCGGCCTCTGCCAAAGACCATCACCTAGCTTGAGGAAGTTCTTCTTTTATCACAAAGTATTAAAAATTTCTCTGTATTTTTCCCTATTTGTTCTTTAAATTTCCTCTCAAACCTCAGAATGTTGTTCTACCATAAATGTTTATGGGAAACTCCTACCTACTTTGCCAGTGAAACAATGGCAGGATATAACCCTTACTCTGGTGTTCTGAATATATATTCTGCTCTATTAGTGTCACTTGAGTTGGATTTCCATTTTATTATAGGATTATTATTTTTTGGGGGCCTGAACATTCCCTCATACCTTGCTATATTTCTCACCTTCTTGATTCCTAATTGTTCCAGTATATACATACTTTTCTCTGAGTCTAATAAGGTACTTTTAAAGAACCTCCATGCTGCTTCTACGGATTTTAATTTCCTAACTTTCCCCTTCAGGCTATTTCTAACTTCCTCCATATAAAAATCTTCCTTTTTTGAAAAGTACTGTAATATTATTACCTCATGGTAGGATCCCATGGGAGGATGTTGAACTTAATTATATTATGGTCACTTTTATTTAGTGGCTCAACTATGTTAACTTCCTGAATCAACTCTCATATTTCACTCAGGACCTGCATCAAGACTAGATTTGCCCTTTCAGTATTCCAGAATTCTTGTAACAAATTATTGTCTTTGGTGTCTACACACTATTCCAGTATTATACTGAGAGGGCTTAAAAATATGTGCCTGTGATATACATGAAAAAGTCACCAGGAAATACTTGTTTATTCAATGCCCTTTTAAGAGTGCCTAAAGTCTAAAGGGCTTAATTGTCAGTGAAACCACATGAAGTTTTCTAAATTCAAATATTCCTTCTCTATGCATGAATCAAACTGTACGTTTGGGAGGTCAGTTACACACCTAACTCTGCATGTGTTGAATTCATGTTCATGCAGCATGAAAATATCCTATGGTTATTTAAAATCAGCAAATGCAAATTACTGGTTCTCCCACGGCTTGAGAGCCTAAGCCCATTGAAACAGCAGTTGGTTCCTTACGTTATAAAAAAAAAACCCTGAAACCCAAACTGTAATAAATGATTTTGTGACCCGTAGTAAATAGAAATTGTGACACCTTACAAGTGAAAGCACATTATGATGTACAGTAATGTATCTCAAGTAATCAGTTGTTGTTAGGCTAAGATTCAGCTGGAAACAAACTTCAGTAATGAACTATATGGTAGTTTTGAAAAGCAGATTGAAATATGGTTTGTCTTTGAACTAGATCCACTGCTTCTCTGAACTTATAAACATGACTTTGAAAGAATGTACACTGTTTTCCTGATTAGAAGTTCCTTTCCTTTTTTTTCCATTACTTATTTATTTCAATCCTGATTTTAAAATCTAGCTCATTAGAAAAGCATTCTCAGTAACAGAAGTTGAAACAAATATAGATGTTCGGCACAGTGCAAGACAGCTATTACTATTACATGTTATAGGAACACTAATATTTGTCTGTACTAGACTAAATTTCTTTATTATTTTAAATTCCAAAGTGATTACTTTTAAATCTAATTTCTTCTTAAATTTGCCAAGTGAGAAATGTTTGCTTCATTAATGTTACAATTTGTGGTTCACATTTTGAAAGAAAGCTAAAAATAATTTCTGAAATAGTGTGTCTTGCTGACATAAACACAGTTAACTTATATTTTTGCAGTTTCCAGGATTGTTTCGCTTGTATTAAGCAGTAAAAGTATTCTGCTCTTTCCATTTTTCTCGTACTATAAGAACCAAGAAAGCAGGAATTTGTTTAGCTCATTGGCTCCATTTATCCTGAGCCAAGACCATGATCTTGGAAACCCTTTAACTTGGCTGAATCCAGTACAAAGTTCTTTTCAGAAAGCCAGTGCAATTAGAACAACACAGTGTATGTTCAGTCTCAAAATTAAGACGATAAAGTTTCAAACAGCTAGAACAGAAACACAGAGTATCATGGACTCAGACCTTTAATCAGTTAAACACAAATCCCAATTCCACTAGTTTTTGATCAAATGAAGAATTGTGTAGTTGAGGACAGCATTAAGAAAACACTATTCTACCTTTTTGCAAATGGGCAGAATTAACACAGAAAACAAGGAAACAGAATGGAAGAAGTGTAAGTTTCATGCAGTCCAGCTTCAGGAGCTTCTCTAAATACTCCAGACAGAGTGATACTGTAATACAAGCAATACCCTTTGCACTTTCTATTTTATCGCTGGTTACTGCTAATTGATAATACACATTTGCTAACCAAATTGGCACATGGCAGAGTCTGTTTTGAAATTCAGTACTTCATTTTTGAAGCTGTTTTTTTCTAAAAACCTCTCCTTCACTGCATATCTAGTACATCAAACACACGAATAAGATATTATCTTCATTTTCTGTGAAAATATCTGTACTTGGTATTTGGATGAATTGCAGCACTTAAGAAAATCAAAGAAATCAAATTCAGTATTAAGGATTCTAGTTCATAATGTTTCATTTCACCTTCTAAATTGTTCACTGGTTGTTGAAGGTACATTTTGGTTTTATTGAACAATGGTAGGAATTCTCAGGCCTTATTAAAAGATAATTTTAGCAGTGCTCAGATTGAGAGTAGAGTAGTAGTTTCTTTCATGTGTTTTGTTTGGGGTGTTTCTTTGACCATTTATATAAAGTGATTTCAGAAGGTGCAAACTAGTAAGTAGCTAATGTGTATTATCAATTNAGGAGAATGTACCTCTACAAGAAGTGCAAAATGTTGCAAGTTGCAAAATACTGACTCATTAAACTACAGCAAAAATGCAGTTTTGAATGCTCCTGCTTCAAGAACTGAAATTACTTTTAAATTAAGTAATCGATTACACATTTTTTTACCAAGCATTTGTAAATAAAGGGTTTGATCCAATTTTACCTGTGGCCTTCCCACCTCCACGGGCCTTTGGAGAAACATGGATACTGTCTGTGAAATAGCTTTGATTTGTCCCAGTGAGGGGCAACCTAGCAGAGCAGGTAAAACCTGACAGAGGCTAGTTTCCATTAGGCAGTTCTCTAATGTTCTCTACTTTTGGATTTGTCTGTTGCTTCAAACATTTGACAGGACTTTTGGAACTTCAATGTGTTTGGCAGGGCTGTGATCTGTAAGTAACTGTACGGGCAAATTTGAGTAATCTCATAGGTGGCTTGTTAAGTTTTATTTGATCTTACTGACTTGCACACACACACGTGCTTGTTAGATGAGACCACTGACTTCTTGCTCTTTCCCTCAAAAAGTCACTGTAGCAATAGCATCCTGATAATATTGTCCTGTCATCCTGTAATGCAATTATGGGGGAAGAAAATATCAGTAATGGAAGCTGCCAACATTTTGCATTGCCTTTCTTCTAATCTGAAACTATTTGTTTGATGAGACCTTTAAAGTGTTCAAGGTTTAGTGCGTGCATTAACACACCTAAACGTTGTCTGATACTTGATAAGGAGAGTCAATAGTGCATAGTCACATCTTCAACAAGGCTCCTATGAGGTGTACAATATTATTTTACATTCATTAGTCACAATTAAGCATTCAATTTGTAATGGAAAGGTATGTGTTTTCTTTAAGGAAGAGCTTGAAATGATGTCCTGAGAGGAGCTAACTTCTCTTATCCTTCACACTACAGTATGACTCAGA
>VYZW01001734.1:0-12690 GCA_013401315.1 Balaeniceps rex | reverse complement strand
AAAAGTAACTCTAACCCAGCTGAAACCAGGACACTTGGCTTATTCAAGAACTCTTGTACTTCATCAACACTTCCAGATATTATGTAATCAGCTCTCTTTTGGTGTTGTGCATCTTTGTTTATAGTAAGCTTATAATGCATGCTAGCTTTAACTTTATACATTTATCCAGTTGATATTAAAATATAAGTGGGGGAGAACTGAAGAGTGGCCTTGTTCTTGATTGTAATTTCTAATGGAGGATTTCACCAGCAACTCTTCCTTGATCTCCGTATATTACAAACACAACATTCAGGTGGTTTTTAGATACCTTTTGCAAATGTAGGGTAGTAGATGAATTTTAGCTGCAGTACAAAACTTGAAATGCATAGGTATATTGCTTCCATACTGAACAAAGTACAGTTGAATTTCAGTCTTCCAATCCACTAGCAGGTTTCCTTCCCCAGCTGTACGGTTCAGAAATGAGACCTGATACACAGGAGTGTACCCAAGGAGCCTAGCTAATAATTTGCATTGCCTAGGGGGAGCATGTCTGCAGTTTGGGTATTTTCATGCAAAGATTTTCCACATACTGAGAGTGTGCCTCTGTCAGTGTGAGGGTTAAGATATCTACAGGTGGTTTGTTGTCTGTTTGCCCTCTTAAATTGTAGTTTGGAACCCACTCTACTGTGTGATTACTCTTAATCTGTGGTACCTTATACACAAGAACAACTTGATCACATCTGAGTTCAGCAAACAATTTGTAGGTCTTGTATGCTTAAATTGTTGGCTATTTTTGTGGGAGAACAGACATTTAATTTTCTGCATTTTTGCTGCTACTTCAAATACTGAGCATATTCTGGGTGGCTCTGTACAATTACAGAGTCTTTCCAGTTGTATGACCTGTTGTTCTAAAGTTTACTTTCACTGGTCCAGCTCCTCCTTCCGTTACCTTGAAACTGCTTTTGTGCAGCTGGTTACACAGGCTGGTCAGCATGAGACCTTTGGGTTCTTGTGACTTAAGGCAGGCTCTGTGATTGCTTTTTGTACCTTAAAGCAGGGACTTTCAATACCTGTTCTTTTTATCTAGTTATCCGTTGCTTCATAACTAATTATTCTTAATTCTGACTAGTTTTTATCTAAGCTATTCTTTTCTTACATGCAGACATATCTAGAACTAGTTAAAAACAAGCACTAAGTGTGTTTATTTCCCCAAGAAAAGAAATCTCTCTACTGGTGCACCTTCCAGCATCAGGCTTTCTCTTGATAACTACAGATAATAGCAAAGACAAATGTTGCGAAAGAGAGGAATATTCCGAGTAAATTTAAATATTTCTATATTGTATATGTCTGGTAATGGTGGGCATCTTAGTTCAAACAGTAACATATTGTGATTGTTCTAGCTGTTGCTTGACCAGGATGGCAGTTTGCAGTCTGTTCTTCCTCTGCCTTTGTATTCAGCACAAAAGTCTGTCTTAAGTATAAAGTTACAGTACACCTAGACTAGTTCATTGATAGAAGAGATGATCATACCTACTGCTGCCCACAAATGCATGTCCTTCTATGCATCTCCTTACCCCTGCTACTCAGGAGTTGCACTGCAAGCTGTATGCAGTAATATAAACGAGCTACATTTAAGTATAAAGATATGGTGCTTATTTCCTTGATTCTTAGATGCTCGTACTGCCTATTGGTGGTGTTAGTCGCTCTGAGCTGAAGCTACCATTTAGGTCTTACTTCTCAGATAGGTAATTTCTTTTGGCTGCTTGGACTTCCTCACAGGGCTATGTGTTTTGTTCTGTCAGTCTGCAGTAAGAAACCTTTTTTTCATATATTTGAAGCTACTCTAGTCACCACCATCCATTTTGTTTTCATCCTTGCTGGCTTCATTCATTGTCTTTCATTGCAAGTGGTAAAGAAAACCTAACTCTCTGGTCTTACCATTTCAAGGGATTGTTAGAAGGAATGGAGATACTAAATTTGGCATCACTTGCTTTACACATACACACACACACACAGTGAAGGTAAGTGTATTACCCCCATGGTTTCTCTGTTTGTCGTAGCTGGGTCATTCAAAATAGACAAGTGTGTGGAATGAGAGATGATTGATCAGCAGGCAAATATCAGGACAAAGCAGATAAACCAATGTGTTTAAGCTTGTGGATGAGCGTTGATTCTAAAAACGAGTTTTAGACACAAAGGCCAATATGAAGAAAACTGACAAAAATCCTGCAGCAGTAGACTGAATATGTCTTCATGCAGCCTGTGCATTTCTGAATCCATAACAATAGCAGCTGCTGGACCAGCTAGTCTCTTTGGTTCTGCCCCTCTCCTTTCCTGTGAGAGGATAAGAGGAAGCAAATGGGAATTGCATTATGTTTCCTGTTCCTGTTTATTTCAGATCTGGGAAGGGTTTCTGCTTTACTCTGGTAATTGGGTTATATACTGCAGGAAGCCAATATATTTGCATGATTAATAGTCTATTTTGACAAATTATGTATTTCTGAAAAGTGCATGGAGTATGCTATATTTTAATGTTGGAATAACCGCAGTTTGGTTTACTCATCTATAAATATGCTTCTCTGCTCTCATGTAGAATGTGCATAAATCACATTTTAAACATGAGATAATCTTCAGCAGTCAGTAAAAAAGATACTTCCATGGTAACAGTTGCTAAATTAAACAGTGCATCAGTACCTCCTCCCTATTTTTGTCCAGAAACCTCCCTGACATTACTCAGCATGTACCTTACTGATGAGTAACAAAATAATCACACCTGTTACAAAATAATAAATTTACCATTGCCTGTGTAAAGAGTTATTAGAGCAAAAATTAGCAATAATTAATTAGTGTTGACAGTACCAGGTATCAGCCTTTTACATCTGCACTTCTGTAACTCTCCATAGGACCTGTCAAACACTTAGGTATGGTCTTCCCATATGCCTGGTGGAGTTGCTGTAATTGTATTTCAAAAGCTCTGGAAAAATCTTCTGGCCTGGATAAAAATATGACCAGTCTTCCTGGCTTCTGCTTGAAAGAAAAGAAGCCGGCTTTATGGTCTGTCTTCCTTTATATACATCCAGGAAAACTACTGTTTTAAGGAATAAACTGACATTGTTCAGCAGACATTTGGAGGTTATTACTCCTATATGTGGCAGGTAACATGAGAGTGAGCATGAGGATTACAGGATGATGGACACTGGCATTCTGAGATGATGTGAGGGCTACTCATTTGATACCATACTTGATGGGAAATTGTAAGAGGGACGGAGGCAGGTCACGAGGGACCTTTATAGGAGCAGAGAGGTGGCTCACCTGTGATAGATGGAAGATGATGTATATTAAGGCCATTATACAAAAAGCATCTACGGAGTTGTTACCTCATGATGCTCCCGAATCGAAGACAGCTGCCAAGGAGAGCGATCCCAAGGAGGCTGCAGAGGGGGACGGATTACTGGCTCTTTTTAGTGCTGGAGCACTCTGTGGAGCTGGTTGTTAGGGGAGCAGCCCCTAGGGCCCTGAGCTGTTAGGGGAACGTCCCAAGGCCTCATTCAGCCTGAACAGTTGCCTGTGTCTGAAAGTTGCAAGGAGGGATGGCACATTCTGCTGCACAGTTTCTTCCATGTCGTCTTTGGGTCATCTGTTTCACTTCTCAAAGTAGTCATTATATGTGAAAGTTAAATTAGTTGTGCACAGTGTCTCAGTTGCTTTTTCACTGTTACCAGAACAATTCTGCTGAATTTCTTTAGATCCTATACCAGTTTAATTACAAAGAGAATGGGGATATCAAGCAGAATCATAGCTGATACTTCTGTTTACCTCAGTTCCCTCCTCTCAAGCCAACAGAACCTCGAAGGAATGAGACCAGCAGTGTGCAAACAGGGAGTCATTTTGATACGTCTACAGGTTCACAGGGCAGAGACAGAACTTGCTTGAGAGTGTTATTTATGCTTTTGTCACTGCTGCGTTATTGAATGTGGCTGTTCCAGCAACTGTATAGGTGGATTTATAAACTCTTTGGAAAATTAAGCGTAAGATAATGCCAGTTAGTAGTTCAGTTTGTGTCCCAGGTCTGTGTGATTTCGATGTGTTCAGAAGTGGCTTCCTCAGAACACACTTAGGTGGATTTTCACTGCAGTTAAATGGAGAGGAAACCTTATAATTTGAGAGGAAGAGGAAATCTTAGAGGTTGGCAAAGGACAATTGAGTTTGTACGTTCTTGTCCTAAATCTAAAGTGACTTGGGGCACATGGTGAATGTTTTCCTCTTTCTGGGTATGTCCTATTCCACAAATATTCTTATGAATGTCAGGGTAGTTACTTGTAAAATATTAGCTGATGAAAGGAAAAGAGCTTCCAGTCTGTCTGTTCAGATACTCATTTACTAGTTCCTCTTAGTAGAGTGGGGACACATCAATAGCTCAGTGGGTTATATTGGGATGCCGTGAAACATGAAAAAGAAATATTGGGATTTGGGGCATGTATGCATTATTTTAATGATAACTTTGTTTTTAGTGGTGTGTATTAATGGGAAAGAGAAAATACCAAAGGACAGAAATTATTAGACTTGTATGATAAAGTATTCTGAAAAAGTACTGCTTCAGTGGGATACTGGACAGTGTAAGAAAGATTATGAGCAATTTTCAGATGGAAGCTACTGAAGGAGGATTATATGAGTCAATGTGTTTCGTATCCTGTATGAGGATAATATCCTTCCTTTTGATTCCTTTTGCTTTGCTTGAATTGTTTGTCCTATCATCCTGAGGAATCCAGTTCTTTTCTGTTTTCCTTTCTCACTCAGGTCCTCTGCATTTCTTCTGGTTCTGAGGATAGTTGTCTTTTTCACTCCCTTAATCCTCTCAAAGCAGTCTGCAGTTGTTTCTTCCTCACATCAAGAACCACCAGACATCTTGTCTTATGGATGCAGGCAGTCTGTATGATGCAGTTAAGAGACCTCAACTCTGCTTTTTGGCCTGACTGTGAGCAGACATAAGACTTGGTCTGTATGTGTTGTATAGAACAGCAATGTTACCAGTAGGGTTGGTGTTTTATAAGGTTCCTCAGTAAAGACTGTTCAGTAGTTTTGCAGAAAGGTACAGAAGATAAGTGGGAAGATTTGGTTTTTTGGTTATACAAATCACAAAAATTCGAGATAAACGCCTCTGTCAGTTCTGTCTGACTATGCTCTCTATATTATGTGTGTTACTTAACACTTCTTTTATGCATTTTGGTATTCATGGTTTTGTTTGGTTTTTTTCCTTTGAAGTGCTTGTCAGTAGGAATTGCTCTCAGTAGGTTAAATAAGAAACTTGGGTTTTGTTTCCATCCACTGTCAACAGCATCTTTCTGCTGTACAGCATTAAGTGATTACTGTTCTCCAGGATGTTTTCCTTTTAGTATATAATAACTGCTTTTGTCATAATGAAACAAAACCTCTGAAAAGGAAGAGGTAGTTTCTAACAACAGGAAATATTTTGCTTTCCACTCTACCTCAACACTAGCATTAACTATTTTAAATTTCGAACCAAGGATTTCCAAAGAAGAGATCAGAAAGGCAGAGAATAAATTGATACTTTTTCTTTCCATTTTGTTCTTCAGGTATAAGCTACAGGCACATATTTTGACTGTCTCTGCACTGAAAGAGGAAAATGCTTACTCTTTGCTATTATCTAAAATATTTCCAATCTACAATGCTTTTCCAAACTCTCGACCCTCTTGGTATCTCTTTTTTTTTTTTTTTTTCTTTTTTTTGGCTTGTAATGCATAACTTTACATGGTCTCATTCCATCAGCATTCTGTTCCGTTTCACCACCTTTATAGCTTTTCATGTGATCCAGCTCATCTTACACCTCCCTTTGGCCTGTCCTTCCTTCATCCTAAACTGGAAACTTGGGGACTTACGAGTGAATGGCTGAGGCAGACCACATTTATTCCTGCAGCATTAGGAGTTTGGCAGGAAGCTGAAGTCTGCACTGTTCTTTTCCTTGTCTCTTAGATCTATCTTAGGTAACTGTTAGATAGGCAAAGGTAGAGAAGATAGACACGAAGGCATTCAGAAATCTTTTGCTTCCCTTCAGGGGCAGTTGGAAATGTAGAGTTGGACTCCTTATGGGTGTCAAGTGAGGAATAGACCAGTTGCTATAGGAGGACTTGGAAGGAAGAAGACTGTCACGTGATGTGGGTTTTAAAATCCTGTGTGTTCCTGACCAAAATGGGACTGTTACCAGACTGTCTGATGTATAATAACTTCTGAAACTAGCAGAATGTTAGCAGATCTTAATTGATTTTACAGCTGCTTTCCCCCCCTGCCCCAGCCAAGAAGTAACACTAAATTTAGTCACTGTTGCTCTTTATCAAGAAAATGAAATGAAAAATCTCAGCTGCTTTTAACTGCTCACTGCATCTCTAAACCGGCTAATTTTCCAACTCCATCTGACTCTGTATGTGATCAATTGAGCTTAATCTGCTGTGTATGAAGAAGGGAGTTTAATGAAGTTTATCCTGGCAGGAATAAAGTCTGTTAATATGGATATTCTGAGTTCAGGGGGTTGTGCATTTGTGTCCTTGCACACTTCCTCAGAAACTTGAGAAAGAACAACTGTGTAAGGCTGCTGTTTCCCAGGGAGCACGTTTTCCTTCTACACTGAGAGCCTGTCCGTGTTTTCTGGCAGCTGGGTGCTCCATTGGATTAAATTTTAAGAGGCTGTTTTTCATTGTTAAGCTTGGAGAATCAGGGACACTGATGATAGCTTAATCAGTGTTATAATTAAACAAACACAAATACCCCGGTCTTGGGATTCCTGAAAATAATTATATGGACTTATTTCAGGTTTAGATGCATGAATTGAGTTTGGGGTGACTTTGACCACTTGTTAGTTTTACCAGTGTATGAAAAGTGACTTTTTGGTGTGCTTTTTGTTTTATTTGCCTGCTGAGGCTGTGCCTCAACTCACATGCGGAGTTCAGTGACGTATTCAGCAGTATTAGGAGTTTCAGGTAGAGTTGTCAAGTAATTTAAAACTCCAATCCCCTGTCTTCAGGGTTACTTAACCATGGGGCACATCACTGGGAGATCAGTCACTCACTTCCTACCATTTCTTTGCTCCCAGACTACTTCAAAACAGGTCTTGAATTGCTCAGCAGACTTTGTGCGGGTTGTCTGTCTGCAGGTGGCATAGGTATCCAAGGGTTGCATGAAGTAGATGAAAAAATGCCATTCTGTCTGCTCTGTTATAAAATAGGGATTATTCTCTTTCCCTTACTCAGTTTGGTGTGAATCATGTTCCCTCTTCAAAAATCTTGTTCCACTAACCCCAGCTGAAATGAGGACTCTTGAGGCAAAAGAGCATGCAGGCAGAACAGCAGAAGGTATTGGTGTCTAGCAGTAAGGCTTAGTGATCTCGAAACTACAACAACTAGAGATGCAGCATTGATATGATCAAAGTACTGTTCTTGACTATATTGCTTTTGTTTCTTATCTGTCCATTTCACTTTCTTTGACCAGTAAAGCCAATAGCCTGCTCTTCTGTTTTGGTTGATGCTTGAAGATTATACCAGAGTTTACACTAAGCATTGGGCATGGCTTCATTTCTGGAATCTCTTTCAGTCTGAAGACTGAAGACAGGAATAGGAGTGAAGTAACTAAAGATACGGGAAAAGTAAAGAATCATCCTTGAGGGGAAAAAGGAAGAAAGTGTAGAAGTGAGAAGGGTGTGCTCAGGAAGAGGCATACTGAATGAAGAAACGAGAAGAGGATGTTCTGGGCAGTAGAAAGGAGAAAAAAAAAAGTGAAACGTTGGCCATTGAAAAACAGCTGTGGACAGAATAGAAAAAGAGGAGGCAGTATGGGTAGAAGAAGCAGAAAAGGAAGTGGTAAAAGGTGTAGTAAAGAAACAAAATAAGAGAAAGGAGAGAAAATGAGGTGCAGAGGAAAAAAGATACCTGAAAGAAGGAATGCATTGAATTGTGAAGGCAGCAAGCAAGTTTAAGAATGGAATTAAGGCGGAGTGAAATTGGTGAAGAAGGATACCATCCCCTGTTTGAATTGTGTGCTTCCCCACAAGGCCATTTTCTTCAAGCATTTCGGAAGGATGGCATCTTCAGTCAGCCTCAGTTTGTCTTCCATGCACTAATTCCTCACTGCAGCTGCTTACAGTCCCTCTCAAGCTCTAGAAGAATAGCAGCTGTTGCCAGCAATTGAAAAGAGGTAGTGGTTGCTTTGTGTGAGTATTATGGCTGGTAATTTTGGGGTTTTCTCCTTCTACCTTGCAAGAATTAGACCACTGTTGATTAGGGTAGAAGTTTACTGCTGCTGACTATTTTTATAACTCCCAAGGTAGTCATGACTTGCTGTTGGAGAACCAGAGCTTTCTGAGAACAGTCCGCAGCAGTGATTTTATCTTTGGCTTTTGTAAAGGTAAACACACTAAAACTGGGCAGTCTAAAATCCTGCTTTATGTCCCTTTTTTTCTTTGCACTTTTTCACCCCATTTTTCTTATTTGTCAAGAGACGTGCTTCTTCGAGGCAGTAACTGGCAGCACAGGTGACAGAAATGTGTTTTGCCTGTCTCTCTGAAAGTGTGTGTTTGTTGCGAAGACCTCATTCATATTCTTGTCACTGGTGTAATGTTCAAATGTTGTGAAATGCCTCTGAGTGAGACTTGACCTCTTGGCCTGATGCTGGTATTATGCTCGGTACAGTGCATCTAAGTACTGTTTGCCTCTGCAAGGTTTAGTAATGAGCAGAAGATGAAGTAGCTAGACATACACCTGTGTTTTATGTAATTAACACCTGCTGTTGTGTGTTTGTTTATTTCTTGCCTCCAGAGACATGAGTCAATGAAACCAAATATGTAATTAATAGAAAAATTGTTAATGTGTGTGGTATATGTGTTTCTGAATTCAATGTCTCAAGACCAAAAAAATAAAGAAGTAAGAATAGCCTTACGTTATTGTAAAAGATAAACAAGACCAAAAGATCTGAAGAATTTTGGATTTAGCTTCTGGACATAAATTAGGTCTTTTCTTGCCATGGAGAAGGTAAGACCTTCATTCCAGTGTATTCTGTAAACATTGCAAGATTTTGTGCCCTTTGTGTGACATGGCTGGTGATGACTTGTACTAAAGGCAGTTGATATACCGTCTGCTAGTGTGGTAGATAATAGAAGTTCTCTTAGTTTTTAACAGAGACTGCTATTTATCATCCATATTACTACCACTGTTAATGGTGTTAGTGAGATGATGACTTCCAGACTGTGTCCTGTTACAAAGTCTGCACAGAGGTACTATTTTTGGTCATTAAATAGAAGGAACAGCAGTTTAAACTACTTCTCGCACATCTCTGCCTAAAGCACTGAGACCTTCCATGTAATTCCCCGAGCCTGACCCTTACTTTGAGGTAAAAAAATGCGACTTGCATGCGATTCAAACTGTTACATTTGTGTTGGGTATTTAGCTAAGTTGTAATAGTTTGATAAATGAGTTCTAATAATTTTCATGATGAAATAAATGGAATTATTATTTAGTTTGTAACTGATATATCTTGACATTCTCTGGAGGGTAAGGCAGAGGTTATCTCCAGTTCTGGTCATTAGAGAACCTGGGGCACATTTCTAAAAAAGTCTTAGCAAGTGTTAGAATAGGCAACACCTTTTTGTGTTGTACGTGCTGTTTTACTCTTCAAGCCATTTCTGCAGCAACAGTTGTTTTTTTCAGTATGAAAACTTTTCTCATCAGTGATTCTTCTGGTGATCTGTGAGCCCCAAATTATTTCCTGTGTAGTTCTGTAAAGCAGAACTGAGTTAACAGTGATCTGACAAATGAATTGGTAAATGCTTGTTCAGCATCTTTAAAATTGCTGGCAGGATATTAGTTAAGCATTTATCCAAAACTGGTTAAAGAAAGCCCTGCTTCCTTCATATGAAGTGCATGAATTGGACGGAATCGGTGGTTTGAAGGTTCTGCATTTTACTGAGTATAGGAAGGGTGCAAATGTAACTAGCCTGTTAATAGACATTTTGAGTCTGCGAATGGAGTTGAACCAGGGACATAGGTGACAATATAGTATTTAAGACATTTGGATACTTGACCTCTCTCTACTAATCATTTCAATCAGCAGCAACATTCCTGCATTTCAGCAGCATGCATACCTATTTTTGACTTAATTGCACTGTTCTGAGAACAAAATAGACACAGTCCATACTAATAATTTTTTGCAAAGGGTAATGCATAAAAGTCCTCACAGTTCAGAGCATGCTGGGCTGTGTGTTCTGTTGTGGTTTGATGATAGATTCATGTCTCAGAAACCCATATTAGCAAGTGTAAGGAAACATTTTGATCAGCCAAAGGATTTTTTTGTTTGTTTGCTGAGCAGTGCAACATTGATGCAATATGAGATACTGACACTTTCCACATGTCCTAAAGGGATGCTCACATTTTCTGGGTGGAGAGGACTTTGGTGGTGTTTCAATGTGTGATGTCATTGTGCGTGAAAAACTAGTTTGTGAAGCAGAACCAACTTTCCACTTCTGTTTGAAATAATTTCAGTGTGTAAAATGGCCTGCTGAGCTGAAACCTAATCACAGGCTGCTCAGTCCCTTGTCACAGATCAGAACCACAAGTTTAATCAGCAGTTTAGATAGTTCAGAGTCTAACCTGAAGAAAATCATCCATATTGAGGATAAGTGGTTATTGACATGGGAAGACTTGCCAATACATTAAAAAATGATCGGCAACAGTTGCACTGTCAGCAACGTGTTCAGAGTTAATTTCAAATTGAAATCCCAGAGCTTTCATCTGAACACCTGCTGTTTAGAATCGGAATATGAAACATTAACTGTGATTACTTCCCCCTACCCTCAAAGGCACCCAAAACCAAGCAGCTGTTACTCTTTAAATTAAGACTATGTTTAATGTCAGTTTAAAAACAGTAATACTAGGGACATGGCTAGATTGCAGATGGATTTCATAGGGTTCACTCTTTATAACAGAGTAAAATTACAGTCTGCTGGTAGATCAATGAGTAAACAGAAGTAATTTCTTGTGAAACACATTCTGTGAGAAATGAGAACACTAGCCATTTTGCAGTGAAGTTGAACAATGTTACCGTTCACTGTGAGGGACAGGAGAAGAGACAAGAGATGTTGCTTTGGCTGCCAAATTAAAAGGCTAGTTTTATGTAGACCTCATGCTCAAAGCACCACATATGTTCAATGAGTATGACTAGATAAATTTATGTAGTATACATATAGCTGGTATATGTGCTAGATATTGCAGTATAACATGGGCTTTAGAAAGAAGTGCTCTTGATTTAGGAAATGTAAATAAAATTATGAACAGGACTTTTTGCTGTTGCACATGAGATCCTTCCTTTTTTTTAACTGTTTGGTGGGATTTGGGCACATGTAGAAGGCTTTGAATTGGAGAGTGATAAAGTGTGAATTTTTTTTTTTTTTTTTAGTACAAGAAGCTGAGATGGTGTTTGTTTAGTTGCCTGAGGTATTTCGTACTTTAGATTGTTTTTCCATATTTTCAGTTTGTAAAATACAGGACATGAGTAAGATGGCAGTTTTACGAAGTACTTAGCAATAAATGGGCACAAAATGTTAAGCTGTAATCTTTTGTATTGATGTCAGGTGCTTTTCTGTTTCTGTTATCTGTAAAACTTTTCTTCATAACATTGGCTACTTCACTGCACAATTGTGATAGAGAAGGGAAAAAGACATACAGTCCCTATTCTAGTTTCTTTTACAACTTTGTATAACTGGTCTTAATTACTGTGATGAAAGCTAAGACTTTATAGAGTTATTCTTGGAGGAAATGAGATAAGAATTAGCTCTGGATCTTTTTTTTTTTTAATAGTCCAGTTTTGTTTTCCATCAGCTTCAGGTCACTGGGTAGTTTGGGTTTTGGGTGGGGAAAAAGGGAAGAAGAAGGATCTTTATTTTCTACCTTTATACACAATGGTTAAAGCAGTTTTATATATAAATTTTTTTTTTGTCAAATAATTTTTCTTTTTCCTATCTTTTGTGAAAGACACTAGTTGCATGCAGGTGTTTAAGAAGCCTCACATCAATTTAATGAGACACATATAAAACAGAGGTGCAGAAATTAAAGCAAGATTCTGAAGGATTCCACTGATTTGGAGTACTTCTCACTTTTGAGTTCCTAACGAAAGAATACTTTGGAGCTGATTTTCTGAGGAGCTGATTGTGCCCAGACTCTCATGGAAAGTTACTGTATTTGTGAGTTTTCTACTAGTCCTAGATTTCTGCTCTCGCAAACAGCTCACAGTCAGAGCTTGACATAGGATGTTTGAATGGTGTGCTGAAGACAATTACTGAAATTAGCTGCCCCCTGTGAATTATGAGCGATTATCCATTTTTTATACCGTTAGAAATGCTGCGGCAACAACACATACGGTATTCTTGCCTGGAACTTAAGGTGTTGTGAAACCTCTCAGCCTTGGAAGAATTCAGCAGTTAGGCACAGGGTGGCATCAATGTCAGCCAGCTTGGTGAGTGGATAGCTATCCTGTGCCATTTTCTCTGTGTGTTTCCTGTAGTAGGGTATGGCTTATTGGACTTTATTTTGACTATTTTATCTGACTGTTCCCAATATCCATGTGGATATTGTGATTTATATTTGATATTTCTAGCCTCATTTACCGTGGGTAGAATGTCGTGGTTTAGCCCCACTCGGCAACCAAGCACCACGC
>VYZW01001725.1:0-11566 GCA_013401315.1 Balaeniceps rex | reverse complement strand
GGTGAATTTATAATTTTTTGTCTTCGATCTAAATAATTTTTACTATTCTGTTTTTCCTTTATGCTTCTCCCCTGTACACTGAAAACTTCCCAGTTGTGGCCTTTTAAATCAGTAAATAGAACTGTAGGTATCCTCCAAATTAGAAAGACAGCATTATTTATTTGTTCCATCCTCTTTATACTCATAAGGAATATAAGTCTCCCAAGATAATCTATGCTGTGTTCTATAAGCATTTCCCAAGCTCTGTGGGGGATTAAGCTTCACAAAAAGAGTATAGAGGAAACCGGACTATGTATAAACAGGATGTAACTTCATTAGAAATCAGTGCATAGTGATGGCACCAAACCAGTCTTAAAAATTAACAACAGGGGAAATTGCTTATCTACTTAGCTTCCTCAATATTGTTTTTATTAGTGGGCCTTTTTCCTATAAGAATCATGGCATTGAGCTTTAGAAAACATCACAACATTGTTATCTCCTCCACTGAAACTGTCATAAAAGCAAACGTTAAAAAACTAGAATCCGCTGTGCATTGTATTACAATTTTTATTTTAAACTATTACTATTTAAAGCACTGTCAGGCTTTTTCAAACCCTTAAAAGGCTTTTTCAGTGCTGTCATTACTGTGTAGTTTCTTCTTTTGGCCCACATATTGTACAATGAAGCATAAAGATTAAGGCCCACGCCCTGATATTATGTTCATTTCCATGCCTTCATGACTGAGTTAAATACCAGCCCTGATGTTTCATGGGGTGGGGTATACTCACTGAGCTTTAAACTGGTTCTCTGGTTATTGCATAACTCATGGGCAAATGCTCTGAAGGTAAAAACAAAAGAAAGAAAATAAAAAAAACCCCTTCACCTATAATCCGTATGTCTATCTAAATTAATTACAAGTAAGTCTGAAGCATGTTCTATCATCAACAGTGTAATACTCTACTTTCAGAGTTGCATCAAATATGATGAAGACAAGCTAAGATGCTCTCAACTTCTGGCATGCTACTTGCAGAACATTTTTCACTGGTNTTCTTTTGGCCCACATATTGTACAATGAAGCATAAAGATTAAGGCCCACGCCCTGATATTATGTTCATTTCCATGCCTTCATGACTGAGTTAAATACCAGCCCTGATGTTTCATGGGGTGGGGTATACTCACTGAGCTTTAAACTGGTTCTCTGGTTATTGCATAACTCATGGGCAAATGCTCTGAAGGTAAAAACAAAAGAAAGAAAATAAAAAAAACCCCTTCACCTATAATCCGTATGTCTATCTAAATTAATTACAAGTAAGTCTGAAGCATGTTCTATCATCAACAGTGTAATACTCTACTTTCAGAGTTGCATCAAATATGATGAAGACAAGCTAAGATGCTCTCAACTTCTTGCATGCTACTTGCAGAACATTTTTCACTGGTCTGAGGATGCAGGCCTAAAGGAGAGGAGAGCATGTATCACAGTGGACTTTGGATTGAATTAATGATAACACAGTTCATGTTGTAAATTATGACTTTGTTTTAAATACGAAGGCCTGGAAGAATGAATTTCGTATTCTATTAGCTAGATTTTTAACTAGCTTTAATCTGCTAAAGTTCTTGGATTCCTGTGAAGCTGTTCTTGCTGAGGATTACTTGATTATTTCAGACTACACTGCAGCAAACAGTGAGCAAGAAATGTTCATGTTTTATTCTGGAGGCTGTTCTCATAGTTGATCCAAAACAGCTAATGAATGCGGGAGAGATTTTTACCAATAATAAGTATTTTTAATTAAGCTTATTAATCTACCAGCTCTCTAAAACTCAGCTAAAGGAATCCAAGTCACATAGTATCTTCTCAAAGTAAAAGAATATGTTAAATACACTTTAGAAGGAGCATCTTTCTTGTGCGGCATAACAACATGAGGCTGTTTTGCAGAAGTATGTTTTTGGATTGAGTCTTTTGCTGCTGCTGTATTTTGAAAATGTCAACTTTATAAAGAAAAAAGCAAACAAACCAAGTGTAGTTGATGTAGTTTGTAAAGATGAGTGAATAGGATAAGTCTCTTAATAGTTTATTTACACAACAACCTGTTCTACTGGGGACCAAAACAACAATGCTGCTCTGTGTTTGCCTTAGAAATAATTGTGTGTAAACATGCAAAATTACTGTGGTGAAGTTTAATGTTAAAATAGCNNGAAGTTTAATGTTAAAATAGCTTCAACTGATGCTTTGATGATTGATTAGGTATGTTTTTATGTAGGAAATACTAAATAGAAATTTGGGGTTCGTCCAGCATCTTGATTTTTGCAACTTTATTTGAAATGAAGTATTTAGTTATGTAAAAGGTATTTGAATGGAGTTGATGACTTCCTAGTTTATATCCCTGGCAGGAGTTAGGGGTTAAACTAATCTGATTACTTTATCCCAATTCCAGTAAACAGTAACAAAAATCTTGCCATTTAACTCAGGAATGAAGGCCTGGGAATTTTTTGTTGTTTTTTTCCCCTTCATATTACAGAAGGTAAATTAGAAATACTGTCTTTCAGTGGATGGATGTTTTATCATGGAAAAACTGAATCCATGGGACAGAAAACCCCGGTCAGAAGTTGCTTGAGGACAGATAGTACAAGCTTTCTTCACTTGTTATTTATTTCTGCAGATTGACATGACAGTTCTCATGGGTCTATTAACCTACATCTCTGGATAGTAGAATATCTTCAACTGCATTTAAAAATAAACCTAATTATCTGCTGCCATTCTGCAAATAGGTTGCAACTCTGTTTAGTATTTTCAGCACAGATTCTCACGCTGTTGACATAAGCAAAACCAGTGGTGTTCTGGTCATACTTCACAGTGGCTTTATGCCAGTGTAATGCCACTGCTGTGGATTTACTGTATAGTACTGTAAACAGAATTGTGCTTTTTGAAGTTTGATTCACCTTTAGAGATTTTAACAATCTGTTAATTTTATTTCCAAACCAACAAAAAGAAAGAGTGAAAATATGGAAGAGATGATTAGGAGCCTACTGCATAAGCTATGCTATAAATACATTATAGACTAGAATGAACGGGTATATTGAAATACAACACAAGTATCTTTCAAAGCGTGAATAATCTAATAGTACGCTAATTTCAGTGGGCGTTCTGTGCATTATACTCACATATGTGCTCAGCCTTACATATGTGCAGT
This sequence comes from Balaeniceps rex, assembly GCA_013401315.1. Taxonomy (NCBI): domain Eukaryota; kingdom Metazoa; phylum Chordata; class Aves; order Pelecaniformes; family Balaenicipitidae; genus Balaeniceps; species Balaeniceps rex. Next base: position 8,399 of record VYZW01001725.1, on the reverse strand, counting down.
AATTAGAACAAGCTGCAAACTGGAACTAGTAAAATTTAGAAGAGTGTAGACTAGATGGGTATCCATTTGCTTGTGTAAAGGCTGGCTTCTGAGACATCTGACTCTTTGGTAAGAGTTCTGTCTGTGTATCAGCTGTGCAGCTGGCTTCTTGGAAGCATGCTTTTACAGGGTGAATGAAGTGGTGCTGCTTAGGTCATTGCTACCTCTAGCTCTTAACTTGCCAGCTCACAGCTAAACCTGTTTGCTCTCACGGTGATTTAGTAGCAGAATTTTTTGACGAGATAAAAGTCAGTGATTGTTAATGCTCACTGAAGTCTGCTTCCACTTAAGGTCAGGGAGAATTTTACCATTGATTTTTCAACAGGAATAGTTATTGTTGCACTTATTCCAGATATACACTAACAGCGGAAAGCAGAATTTTGCCCAGTTGGGAAATTCGCCTGACTTTGCCAGAGCTAGTGCCCTGTGCATTAGCTGTTCCACATGAAGCAAAATATTAACCTTTGGGATAGCTGTAAAATGGTTGTAAATGTAATCTGATAAACAGATACTGCAATATATTCATGTTGCTTTGCATTTGTGTAGGTACTGATCATTGCTATTGCAAATAACATGTCAACTCTTAAAACAATTCCTAAAGAAATTCTTATTCTTTCAGCATTTGCAATCTATTTACAAAGGCTTTTCTTTTTTTTTTTTTCTCTTCTCCATGTACAGGTAGTGGCCCAATTGTGGATCCAGACGTTTATGGTATATATTTGATTTCTGTTTTCTTTTGTTTTAATGATAGAAATGACAAATGAAGGAACTGAAACCATTAAAAGATTGAATGTCAGGCTCAGTTAAGTTGAAATGGCACATATTATAACACAATTCTAAAAGGTACTTTGTAATTTTGGTTCTTCTCCTGCCTTGTATTATTTAAGATAGATGAGGGCAATATGACATTTTACTTACTCCCCTGCTTTTGATTCACATTAGGAGATGCAGAAATCCACTGCTACAAATGGTTGCAGTTGATCCTGTAGGATGACAGCTGTCTGGTGTAGCTCACAGGCATGAGATTTTGTGAATCTTTTGGAGGCATTTCTTAGAGGAAAGAGAGTTTGTGATTTCTACTTATATAACTTAATTTATTTTTTCAGGGATGATTCCATACTTGTTTTGCCTCCAAAAATGTACCCCTAAATCCCACTTAAAAATGAGGTTGGCACAAGTACGTTTTCCTGTAGGCAATTTATTTTGCTCTGTCTGCTTATTTGTACCTTCCCTTAATCTCTCTTGCATAAGCAGACCATCAACTTCGTGATACCTGAGTGCGTGCCAGGAGATTTGATGACACAGTGTTCACATTAGTTTTTTAGTTAGGTGAAATGTTTTGGTCTGTGCGTAGTGAAAGCCTGTGTGCACTAGAATAGAAGCTGCAGAATGAAAAGCAACTGGTTAGTTTTATGTAAAACTTTTGGTATACTTCTGGTGAGTAGGAAAGTCCATCCTAACCAACATACCCAAACACCCTTTAGCTTACAACAGAAGCTGGGTCCTGTTTGGAGTACTTTTTATTTGGATGAAATGGCCCATCACTCAAGTTTCCTTAAGCTGATTTAAATGTTATTGCTTTGATTCCATTCCATGTCATTAAACTTTAGCAAATGTGCAATTGAAGCATCAATTTGGCTTTAAGTGCTTAGAAATACTAAAGGATAGCTTCCCCTCCCTCTCTTCCCAGATTCATTTTTCTTGGGGGGTGTTGGAGGGTGGGAAGGTGGTGATGGTTTGCACAATTTCTTACATGTGTTTTGTTATATAAGCTGTATGCATGAAGATTTTGATTCCGAGCTGTTTATCAAGGTCCTGATGCCTGTGTATGGCTTTAACCATGTGAGTGCTGTGCTTCAATTGACTTGGGTAGGTTTCCGCTGAGGTGTGCGCTTCAAGTTGCGCTAGCGGATCATGGCCTGCAAGACCTACTCCTGATGAAAGCAGCCTTCCTTTTCTTTCCTGGCTTTTCTTTCTGCTGTTTGAAATGGCTGGCTTTGATCTTTGTTTCAGTGACTCAGTGCTTGCTTTGGGAAACACTTTGTAGTCCATAGTGTTTCCCTAATTATTCCAAATTCATGAGTCCAGTTAGTGAGGTGAATAAATGAGGCGGGCTGGAAAGTCTAGGAACTGAGACACTTCATTAGAGAACCACTGCCTGCATGGCTGACAGTGGGATGAGCTCCCCATAGAGACTGAGTGGTTTTCATGAGTTTTTTACAGGCCACTCTATCTCTGTGCTAACCTGTTTACCCAAAACTTAGGTTATGTTGGAAGGAAGATTTAAAGCACACCCCTGCCCCCGCAGCTTTTCCTTTAAAATGCTAATCATGTTGCAAATGTGCCCAGTGTAACTGGTAAAGATGGCGGCAGAGGATTTGACTCTGCTGGGCTCTGGGACTAGCTGTGCATTTGTCAGTCTGTTGGCTATGGGTAAAGTTAATGGGAGCTGCAGGGTACTTCCTTGCAAGTGTTGGGGTGCCGCAGGGCCAGGAGCTCCCCATGTGTGTCCTTCAGGGCAGGGCCTGGCAGCCAGGCTCGTCCCACCACACCAGCCAGGAGCAGGGCAGCCAGGGGGCCCACAGGAGGCCACAGCCCCAGGCATCGGGCACTGCCCTGGGGCTGAGTCCGGGCCACGGGCCCAGCTCAGCAGGGCTCATGGCTGGGCAGGGCCAGGCTGTGATGAGATGGAGATGGAGGCGATGGAGGGCAGGGGACCCCAGCCTCAGGTACCCCTCTGCATGGAGCAAAGCCCTTTGTAGCTGGGTTGGTCTGTCTCTTGGGAATTGACTTTCTGTGTCCTGTGCTTCATGCGGGGTGATTTCCAGACGTTTTCTGTGAAGTGTTTTGAGCATATAACGGGAAACAGAAGAACTGATGAGGTCACAGCAGGCTGTGTGACATCATGTTTGCCAGGGGGAGTCCCAGCTGCACGGGGCACTCTGCCTGCTGCAAGCGTGGAGCAGTCGCTAGTGCCTCCGGCTCACCTCGTGGAAAAGGCAGAGAGGAGAGGCTGTCCTGGCCCCATCTGGGAAGTGACTGAGAGACATAAAGTGACTCACCCGGGGCTGAGCAGGAAATCAAATGCAAAGCCAGCTTCTTTGGCTCCGAGTTCATGTCTTCATGCCACGCTGCTTCTTCTATCATGGTTGTAAACATGAGAGAGACAAGATGCTCTATACCACCCAACCCAGCAGAGGACTGTGCAGGGTCACCCCCCAGTGCTGGTGTGACTGTGCTCTTGTCTGTATCCCAGCCGCCATGCGCCTTGTTTGTAAAATGGCTGCAGAATACTTCCCGGCCTCAGTTGCGATTCACCGCAGTTGGCGTAGTCACAGGTGGCTGCGTGAGGTTCATGGCACCGGAGAACCTGGCCCTGAAGTGATATGTGTCCCACGCAGCATGTATCAAGAGGCATGACCCTGTCTGTATCAGAGTGCTCAATGTCTATGTCAGGATTTCATAGTGAAATGAACAGGAATTTGTTTCACTCAGAATCGCCCAGTTTTGCCTGGATAGCTGTTGCATGTGTTTTCCTTGCCTGGCTCACCCATTTCAAGAGGCTTTGAAGATCTGGCACTAGTTCAAATGCAAGCGCTTCACAGTTACACAGCGGGGAATGGCAACGCAACAGCAGCGGACCGATGTGGCCTTAGCTGTTGCCGGTTTTAATATAAAAGTGCATTCAGGGGATTTACAGACCAGACCTGAAACATACTGCATAGTTTTCATTAGTCCTTCAGGGTGTGATTTCCAGTAGCTTAGCGTGAGCGCAAACAGAACTACAAATAGCATTGGCTTTTGCCGACCACTATTTACAGGTAAAATTAAGAGCAAAAAATTTCCCTCTTGAAAGTTTGTATTACAGAGCCAGAGCAGCAAAGGCTCTAACTATTTGGTTTTTATATTGGTCTTATAAAGCTACCATAAATACAGGGTTGGTCAAAACTATCTTTGTGAAGATTTTCCCAGCTAATTGTAAAGGAAGCCCAATCTTGTAGGCTGAGATAGTTGTTATAAAGTGGGCTCTGCCTGCAAATGAATGAAGCAGAAGTCTCCTCCTTTGCTGCAGCGAAGCGTGTAGTCACGGTGGCAGATGGTCTGCACAGCACCTTGTCTGAGTGTCCAGGCTGCTTGCGCAGGTGAGCCATTCAGGCAGGGTTTGTGCTGCCCGGAGTAAGGAGTGCTGTTTGTTTGCCTCTCGCTACTGTTCCAGAGTAGGAAGCTATAGGCATAGAGATGCAGTGCTGAGTTGGAGAATTCAAATGGTAAAAGACCAGGAAATTAAATTTTGTTTCTCATGAAAGCTGCGTATAGTTAATATGTATTTTGGCTTGAAAGAGTCCTATCCTTCAGCATGCATGGTGTAGAGCCAAAATAGACTACGTGAGCTGATTAGACAACCTGACTGTACTGACTGTAGCACTGGTGCCAGAGGTAGCTGCGTAGCTTCACATACCAAAAAATCTGCAGCCTGCCGAGAGCTTTGCAGAAAGCAAATGTGTTTGTGCATGCATGAAGATCAAAAGCCCAGTGCAGCTTGTTGCTAGCATTGCCAGCTGAGCTCTCCAAAATGGCCTTGGGAGCTAAAGAAGATAAGCTCTACTGAGGCGCAGGCCCTCCCTGCCCTTGCTCAGCAGGAGCTCTGCAGTCGGAAGAGTTCCTGCCTCTGTAGTTAGTGAGAGCTATGCCTCTGCGCTCTGCTTTTTCAGATTCACAGTTAAAATTTCATCTGTAGGCTTACAACACTGATTTTAATCAAAATGTGTAAAGAAATAAGCAGTTAATTGCAAATTTAAATTACAATGCTGGAGATGCATTTTGTAATAGATGCAGTTATTGCCCTTGTTTGTTTCTTTCATCTGCACACATTACAGTCATAAAATTGAAATGTTATGCATATTTCCAGAAGTAATCATAAAATATATGCATTTTTTATGTTATTTTAATGCTCATTTCTCTAAGTTCATATGTATATTATTTAATTCTTTTTATCTCATTTGAATAGTTTTGACAGGAAATCATGGACTGTAAATATCTGTGTTTCATTTTTAAATAATTATAAATAATTAAGCCATGTTCATTCTTTTTAATGGTTCTGGATTCACCCCTGCAGACCTGTCAGTAGAATTATTTTGATAAATCAAATTTCTTTGTACCATCTCAGGTACTTAATTTTTTAAAGGCTTACCTGTATGACAGTTTATCATGCTAGACTGTAACCTCTGTGCACACAGCAGTATTTTTAATTATTTTTTTTAAATGAAGAAAAACAGCTATTTCACATTTGATAGTAATAAATTAGCTGAAAACCCATCTGCCAAGTTCTTCTCAGCTAAACAAAAGTCCCCAAGCTAATTTCTAAGACTGTCCTGTATTTGGCTGAATGCAAGGCTGGAGGAGCTCAGTGTAGAGGGCAGTCTTTCATTTTTAATGGGAAGTCAGAAGCGCATAAAAATAGCTTTATGGATGGAGTTCTCATTTAATTCTAGTTTTTCCAGTAGAGATACACATTATGGTGTAGATAATTTCTCTTTTCAAGTTTGTCAGTCACAACACATTTGTTCGATTATCTGTCACAGGGATTCCCCCCCAAAATGTTCCAGCCACGTTAGCAATTGTGTATTGTTTCCAAAGAGCTCAGAGTGCGGAGAGTTGTTAGTGGCCTTGCTGTCTTACAGAGCAGGCATAATAAGGAAAACCCTTTCCTTTCCAAGGTTACCAAATTATAAAACCAACCTTTTTTCCTTTCCTAAGAGTATGAGACCACGCCTAATGATCTTGGAGACACCACAAATAACAGTAATCAAATCACTTCTACGGATGTTTCCAACAAAGAGAATGAAGATAGCATCACTGTAAGTATATACATTGTTTCCTGATCTGTAGTCTTGGCGGACTTTCTGCCTATACTACTCACAAAACTGCGGAGATTGTAATAGGACCCTGAGCCACCAGAACACTGGAGCTATTACTGTGTTGTGATCAAAACTCAGAAAAAAAGGAAAAAAAAGAAAAGCAATGCTCCCCACTCTTGCCCTCCCCCCATTTTTTGAAGGAGTGAACCACTTTTCAGTCCAAGTAAAATTACTAGTTATTTTGTTTCATGCTTTTCCGAACAACTAACTGTAATTTTTCAGCCTAAGACTTTGCTTCTAATTTTAGCCAAGGAGAGCAACTCTTTATTTACAAAACAAAGACATCCAAGGTAATTTGAAGATTGTTGTTTAAATTCGAGTCCTGGAGTCAGCTCCTCCTTATAGAGAGGATGTGCTGCAGTGAACTTGCAAATTCTGATTGTGTGTTTCTAAAACATGATTTCGTGTAGGTTTTTGATCAAATAATTTGCAGTAAATTTTAGTGTAAGTAGCTGAATTGGTGGGCCTCCTCCTTTGCTGCCTTGCCTCTCAAGCTCTCCTGAACTGAATTGTTGGAAACCTGTAGCCTGGTTGATATTGCAGCCTCCCTGCATCAGTGATTCGGTAAAGCAGCAGGCAGTGGAGAGCATGTGCATTTGTGAACCGGAGAGCGGACTGTGAGTTGGGACACGCTGCTAAAAAATTGGGAGGATCCCAGACAGTCTTACCTCATCTGATAACAGAATCATTGAACGCCTGAGGTTGGAAGGGACCTCTGGAAATCCTCTGGTCCAATCCCCTCTGCTTAAAGCAGGGCCGATGTGGTTGCTCAGGGTTGTGTCCACTCTGGTTTTGATATCTCCAGGGATGGCGACTCCAAAGCCACTCTAGGCAATCTGTACCAGTGTTCAACCACCCTCACAGTAAAAATTTTTTTTCCTATATGCTTTTCTTATGTGTTTTCTTATAACATGCCACTCTGCTGGAAGGGAAAGGGGTGATGTGCACTCCCTCCCACCTGCCTTGAATGTGTAGGATGTTGAAAAAGTTGTTCTCAGAAGTGTCTGAATCTCTGCTCTCTGCAGGATAGAAGAAACCTCAACAAGTGGCTGTTTTCTGTACTCTTTGATCTGAGTGCAAATGTTTCCCGGTTGAAATGATCTCTTTACCTAACTGGGTTAATCTGAATGTATGCTTAATGTCTTTGAAGGTAGTTCATGAGAACAAAACAAGCAGAACTGTTTGTGTCCTTGTTTTTCAGGTGTATGTTGTGGTGGGAATTGCAGCGCTGGTGTGCACTGGCTTGGTAATAATGCTCATTATTCTGAAGTTTGGAAGACACTCTAAGTTTGGGATGAAAGGTAAGCAGGGTTGTTTTTCATACCCTCCATAATTGTTGTGGGTTGTATGAGCTGATATTATAGGCTTCTGCACTCAGAGCAGTCAAAATAACTAGATTAAGTGCCATCACATTTAGTGTTTCGTTTGTTCATCAGGTAAGTAAGGGCAGAGGCAGATGTAGACAGAGTAGAATTTTGGATCAAACTCTTCTGCTTCTCTTTTCTTCTTATAACAAATCCCATTTCTCTCCCTTCTGCTGCAAAGCCCCCTGGGACACTTCTTGGAGTAAAATATTACTTGAGTCAGCATAGGTAGGAAGAAGATAAGAAATGAAATTTATTCTGATAGGAGTTTAATTACAACAATTTGATGAGAATCTATGCCATATACTTCAGGCCACACTACTAATGTCACATTAAGGTGATAGATTCAAGGGGAAACGATGGCAAAAGTAGAAGGTGCATTTGCAGTGGATCCTGTCATACTGGTGCTTTCTGACAGATGCATTTTCTTGAGCTTCTGTTTGTATCTTGGGAAATAGCAGCTGGAGAGAGTGGCAAGTGCTCATGTCCCTGTGGAAGGGGGAAATCTCAGCCCTTCCGTTTATTCATTTATTTATTTTACAGCCAGATGGAGGTTTGTGTAACATGGAGGTACCTGCGACAACTCCATTACTGTATTATTTTACTGATATCATCAGTCTGTGTCTGGCAATGTGGGTGAAATTGTATTGAAAAAAAGGAAAAGGAAAAAACCACGGCTTTCTTGTGGGGAGGACTAGAAGGTGCTTTGCTGTGTGCTAAAGGAGATGAGCTTTTTTTCTTAAGACGTCTAGTTGAGGGTCTGTGGAGAGAGTGGTAAGTAATCTTTTGGTAGGCTCCTGTTACCCGCATGTCCTTCCTCTCAGTTGTGCTTATGACATAGTACCACATGGATGTATATTTTGGTAACCCTTACTTGGCTCTTGACAAGTGCTCTTTTCAGAGTTATCTACTGTATATTTTGTGTTTCTGTATTCTGTTTAGAGGAGAGTTCCTGGAACAAATGAGATTTGAGCAGAGCAGAAATGTAGTCGGTGCGCATTAGCTTGCTGGGATGGTAACCTTTTCTCTCACCTCCTTCTGATATGACATAGTCTCTGCTCTTTGGGGTAGCATTAAA